>JAJEJO010002512.1:56779-79148 GCA_020662805.1 Glaucomys volans | reverse complement strand
AAATTATATATAAGCATGTACACACAAAAATGCATAAATATATAAAATTTTCTTTTAAAATAACCCATATAGGAAATAAAGAAACATTTGGTCAAGAAACTACTAAATCCTCAGAAGAATCTTGGAAGGATGTTGTGTTAGAACCAACAAGCAAACCTATACTACTCTTCACCATCTCCATGAGGCAGAATATTCAGTTCAGAATGGTGCATTGAATATCAAGCAAAGGACCCTTTTGTCACCTAGAAGACTCTGTCTTCAGTAGGTGAAAACATCAGCATTTTTGTCCCATGATGCTACTCAGGGCTGAGAAAGGCTGCACCTGAGCTGCAGCGCTGCTGAGTATACTTGAGAACGCTAGGACCTCAACCACTCTTGCTCTGACTGATAGGACACAGGTTCCATGCCAACAGAGATGATCCAAGCAAATCTGGAGTTGCTGGACTTCTTCCACTAAGTGTTCAACTTCTGAAGGAGTGCCACCCAGAGACAAGCATGTCATAACATCTCTTCCCATAGCACCAGAAGAATGACTCAGATTTGATTCCATAGGTGTAAGGAGGCTTTATGACAGAACTAAATATTAAATGCAAAAACATAAAAGTTATAAAAACTAATGTGGAAAAAAAAACCACAATAGCTTTTGTGATACAACACAAAAAGACAAATCCATCAAAGAAATAATTGATAAATTATACTTCATCAAAATTAAAACTCTGCTTCATGAAGCATAATATTGAGAAGAAAAGTCATAGACTGAGAAAATATCTGCAAAAAACACATGTGATGAATAATTTTTAATGAAAACTATTGAAACTACTAAACAACCAGAAAACAATCTAATGTAAAAATGGGGCAAAGACCTGAACAGACAGCTAATTAAAAAATATCTATCTATCTATCTATCTATCTATCTATCTATCTATCTATAATATATATAGAGTGAGTAAGTCTATAAAATACTCCACATCACTTATTATAAGGAAATGCAAATTAAAACAACAAAAATGAAATACCACTATACTCTGATTATTCCAATTACTCTAATTATTATGGTCAAAATCTGGAACATGAACAACAATAATTGTTGACAAGAATGTGTAACAACATGAATTCTCATTAATTGCTTTTGAGAATGCAAAAGGGAAAACTATCTAGTTTGTAGGCTTCTTAAAAAATTATTATACTCTTACCACATGAGACAATAATTATTTTCCTTGGCGTTTACTTATATATTCCAATTTTTTGTTTTGTTTTTGTTTTCATTTCATAGTACCGGGGATGAAATCCAATGCCTCTTGCATGCCAGACAAATGCTCTACCATCCCCAGACTTCTAATTTAAATATTTTGAGACAGTGGCTCACTAAGTTCCCCAGGCTGGCCTCAAACTTGTGATCTCTTCCTTCAGCATTCTGAGTAGCTAGGGTTACATATATGGAACTGAAAGCTTATTTCTACATAGAAACCCAGAGATAGATATTAAGAGTGACTTTACCTGTAATTGCCAAAAATTTTAAGCAACTAAGATGCCTGTCAGTAGGTGAATGGAAAACCTATAATATATCCAGACAATGGAATAGTATTCGATGCTAAAAATAAGTCATGGAAAGGCATTAAAGAGCTTTATGTATACAAGACTCTGTGAAAGAAGCCGATGTGAAAAGAACACACGCTGTGCGATTCCCACTATTTAACATTATGGAAAAGGCAGAACTATGGAGACTAAAAAAGTCAGTGTTGGCCAAGGGATAGGGTGAGAGGAGGGATGAATACAGTAATCAAAGTGATTTTTAGGCAGTGAAAATACTATGTATGTTACTATGATGGTCGATACTTGGTGGTAGGCTGTCGTCAAGATCCATGGAAGGTACAACACCAAAACCGGACCCTAGAATAAACTATGGACTTTGGGTGATTATCAAGGGTCAAGGTAGGTTTATAAATTGTGTCAGTTCTATTACTCCTCCTGGTATTGTTGATAATGGAGGAGGCTATACATGTGTAGGTGTTGGGGCTTTGTGGGAAACTTTGACACATTCCTCTTAATTTTTCTATGAATATGAAAGTACTCTAAAAACAAAATCTTAAGGGAAGAGCACTAGAATTTCAAAAGGCATGAAGCAAAACCCAACATAAAAAGAATAACAAGTGAGCACATTAATAAAGCACACTTTCTCAGCATTATGAACTGACTACAGACATCTGTAGAATGCTTACCACAAAGCGGTAAAATGTATAATATATATATATGAATATATATAATATATATCATATATATTAATATTAATTATATATTATATATAAATATTATATATAATTATAAATGAATTATAAAATAAATTATAAATTATAAATATTATATATAATATATAACATATAATTATATATTATATAGTATATAATATAATCATATATATGATATATATAAAATATATATGAATATATGTAAAATATATATCATATATATGAATATATATATATATATTTTTTTTTTGGCAGTACTGGGGGATGGAACTCAGGCACTTAAAAGAACTACATCCCCAGGCCTTTTTAAATTTTATTTTTCTAAGACAGATCTCACTAAGTTGCCCGAGTTGGCTTCAAACTTATGATCCTTTTCATCCACCCCCTGAGTAGCTGGAGTTAACAGGTGTTTACCAGCACCCCCTACTTATACATTCCTCTTCAGTGAACAAGGAACATTCTCTGAGATAGAGCATGTTTTAGCTGACGAATAAATTTAAAAGGATAGAAAAAATGAAGGGCATGTGTTTCAATTATGACAGAATAAAATTAAAAGTCAATATAAAATTTTGAAAACTCAAAATATGTGGAAATTCAATAACACGTTCCTAAACAATTAAAGAGGTTGAAGAAATTAAAAGGGAAATAAGACTCTGAGTTGAATGGAAATGAAAACATGCCATGTAAAATTTATGGAATCTAGTTAAGTCAGATTTTAAGAGGAGATTAATAGTAGCATGCCTATATTACTAAAGAAAAAACGACCTCAAGCTAAGAGTCCATCATTAAGTAAAAGAAAATTAAATTAAAATTCAAGAAGCTGCAAGAAGAAAATAATAAAGTTTGGAGAATACATTAATGAAAAATAATTCTTAAAGTGATACCAAAGGCTATTTCTTTCAAAACAGTGATATAATTTTTTAAATTGGCTAGAGTAACTAGGAGGGAAAATAGTTCTCAAATCACTAGAACAAGAAATTAAAGAGTAGCATTACTATTAATTTTACAGAAATACAAATGATTAAAGAAAAACAGTAAGCATAACTTCATGCCAGATAATTAGATAACATGGCTGACACTGGTGAATTCCTATAAAGCACAAACTGCCAAAAGTGATACAAGAAGAAATAAACAACCTGAATGAACCTGTAGCAAGGGCCTGAAATACCCGTCAATACCTGCCCAAAATGTGAAGCCTAGGATCAGAAATGTTCACAGCTGAACTCTACCAAATATTTAAATATTAACTACTTCTTGTTCTTCTCAAACTCTTCAAAAGGTTAAAAAAGGAAACACTTCCCAAATGATTTTATGAGGTAGGTATTACCCTGAAAAAATCCAAATGAAGACAAAACAACAAAATAAAACTGTGGACTAAATAAAACTGAATCTACTTGCATAGACACCCAAATCCTAATTCTAATACTAAAAGACTGGAGCCAGAAACATGTTATTTTTCCCCCCTTTCTCTACCATCAGAACTACCCAAGAGATTTGTTTTATTTCATTAATTGTTAAGGGCATATTAATATGTCTATGTCAAAATAATACTGAATTATTTTAGGCATACTAATACAATTTTTTTTTTTTTTTTAACATGAGATATCAAGATTTATTATAAAGTTAAAATAACAAATACAACATGTCAAGGAAGCAAAAGAGAGCTCCAAATAGAGTCACTTACTATTGTCATTTGATTTGTGCAAAATGGTTTTGCAATACTTTGCAAAAAATAGAAGCCTTTTAGTAAACAATGGTGGGTCATTGGATGGTCTATTAGTCAAGGTCCAGAGAGAAAAACAGAAACCATACCATTATTCCAACAGAGAGAATTAAATGCAGGGAATGTGGTGAACAAGTGGTAGGGCAACACAACTGCAAAAAGGGCACAATTAAGTGATATAGATAGTGTGCAGGAAGCAGATACCATTGTCAGGATTGTGCATCTGAAAGGAGCAGTTTGTAGTTACAGTCATCCCTTGGTAAGTCCAAGGGGTATTGGTTTCATTACGCCTCCCTGCAAGGATACTCAGATCTGTGGATGCCTAAATCCCTTATATGAAATGACATAGTATTTGCATATAATCTTCCTGTATGCTTCAAATCATATCTAGATTACCTGCAATACTTACTACAGTGTAAATGCTATAAATAGTTCTTATACTATATTGTTTAGGGAATAATGACAAGGAAAACACTGTGTACATGTTCATAATTGTTTTAAAATTTTTCCATCATGGTTGGTGGAATCCATGGATGTGGAACTAGTGGGTATGGAGGGCCAGCTGTATTGGAACCGAGAAACTTGGAGGAAACACTCACCAGAGTGGGGACCTAGATCTCAGGAGAACAGTCCCAGCTGGCCAGTGCTGATTTCTCTAAGGGACACGAAGAGCTAATTTGGGGAATGTGAAAAACACAAAAAACTGGAAACTGAAGTGATTGCTACTGGATAGAAGTCATTGCTATGCTGAAGTCATTGCTGTGGTGACACTAACAGAGTGAGCAGGAAGGAGCATGTCCCTGCCAGGAACTATGCCCCCAGTCTTTGTTCCTGGTTTTACTCTTACACAGGAATGTCTCCCAGCATGTTGGTTCCTGTCCTTTCCCTATTAACTGTATGACAATTGTATTAGTAGGCATACAGTTAATAGGGAAATTGTCATACAGTTAATACAATTGTACAAATAATACAATTGTCATACAGTTAATAGGGAAAGGACAGGAACCAACATGCTGGGAGACATTCCTGTGTAAGAGTAAAACCAGGAACAAAGACTGGGGGCATAGTTCAGTAGCACAGTGCCTGCCTAGCTTGCACCAGACCCTGAGTTCAATCCCCAGCACTGCAAACAACAATAAAAACCAACCAAACAAACAAACAAATTAAGAGCAAACATTTCTTCAATTATTCTTAAGGGGAAAATATCCAGACAATTAAAAGCCACAGAACTTTTTTCAAAAAAGCTTGTGTATACAGAACAAGTTCAGAACCTCATAAAAACAGGTAGAATTCAGCAAAATAAAATAAATGAGAAAAACTTCTTAAACATCATTACAGAAAATATATAGGCATTTCAGTGAGTGAAGTATTTAGCTGTACTTAGTGGACATATTCATTATATTTACTGTAATAATGACTCCAAGGATTGACTTTACTCTATTTGGGCAAAGATGATCTGAAAGCAAAACTGGCTGCATTAAAATAAAAATGTAATCATTCCAGCCATTTATTTTTTGTTTTGCATAAGCATGAATGACACCATTTAATGCAGACAAAAGGACTCATTTGGGGGAGTAGTTTTTATTTGCAGTACAGAATCTTCTCACATACAATCACAAAAATAAAACACCATGTGATGAGCCCAATTTGAAAATTACATAGTTCATAGTAACACACAGCTACCAAAAGGGACATGAAAAGCAGATTCCAGTACTGCTAGGTATGGATATGGGAGCTAGTCAGATGCAAGCAACTGGAATAGATTGTAACTGGAAACAAAGCCAAGCTCCAAAGTCACATAAAGTCAAGTGATCATCTCCACAACCCAAAGGATCCAGGTGAAAAACCCACCCTGCCTGGGGAGGAGATTGGTATCCTGTGTTCAGAGTTCAGCAATGAGAGTCGGTTTTGCACGCAGAACCATGCTAAAATCTTAATCTTTTTGTTTTGCACCAGGACCAAGTGGAATTTATACCAAAAGTTCAATGGTTGTTTCCTATGTAAAAAAATCTTTAGTGTTATAAACTGCATCAACAGGAAAAATAAAAATAATTAAAAAGTGACCATTTCAAAATATTTTAAATCCATTAAAACTTTAATACAATTTCACATTAAAAATACTAAAACCAACCCTCTATTCAAGGGAACTTCTTTAATTTGATAAAGGCTTCTATGAAAAACCCACAGACAACATTTTACGTAATAGTGAAAGACACTTTCCTCCAGAGATCAAGATGAAAACGTTCACTTTGCCAATTCTGTTCCACACTGAGCTAGAGGCTTTATGTAGGACAGTTAAGCAAGAGGAAGAAGAAGAAACAAATGCATCCAAACTAGAAAGATGAGGCAAGACTCTCTCTGTTCATAGATTATAGGATTGTGTATCAGAAAATATCAAGGAACCCTGTAAAACATTACAGACCTAACAAATCAGTAAACTTGTCAGATACAAGGTAAATAAATAAAAATCACTTTTATTTCTATGTATTTGTAAAGAATAATAAAAAAGTAAAATTGAAAATGCAATGACATGGACAGTATAATCAAAAAAAGAGAAAATGTTAATGAATTTAACAAATAAATGATAAACTTATACTCTGACAATTGTGATACATTATTGAAAGAAGTGAGGAAAAAATCTGAGTTTTACAGATTGAAATATTTAAAATTGCTAAAATAGTAGTAATCTCAAGATTGATCTACAAGTTGAACCCAGTGGATTCTTGATAGAAACTGCCAAGCTGATCTTAAGATTCCTATGGAATGGCAAGGGTTACAGAATCTCTAAAGCAAGCTCAATAAACAAGAACAACTTGGAATACTCCTACTTTCTGATTTCAAAACTTACCACAAGATGATAGTAATCAAGGCACTGTGGAGTCTGCATAATGATACAAAAGTAAAACAAATACACCAGAGTTGTCAGAGATAAATCCATGGGTCCTGAGGGTGACAAGACCATTCCTAACTTCAAGAACAGTCTATTCAACAAGTGTCATGAAGACGACTAGATAATCACATACAAAAAAGTAAAAGCATAACCTTATCTCACTTCTCTGTAAAAATTAATTCAAATTGATCTAAATGTCAAAAGTAGCAGGATAAAAGTATTAGAACCATTAGATTCCCTGACTTCATATATGGCAATGGATTCTCAGATGTGACACATAAGTAGTAGCAACAAAAGAAGAATATATGATATGAATTGGAACTCAAAAATCAATCATTTCTATGCCTCAAGAACACTATCAACAAAGTGAAAAATTTGAAAAAAGTGAAAAATATTTGCAAATTTTAATATCTGATAAGAAAAATGGAATATATAAATTCAATGCACACTCAGTAAGATTAATCTGCAGAGAAATGTCAATCAAACTTACAATGACGTACCACTCAATATTCATTAGGTTAACTTTAATTTAAAAAGGTAAGATAATAACAAGTGTTGGTGAATACATGGAGAAGTCAAAACCTTCAGGCAATGCTGATGGGAATATAAATGATGTAGTCACTTGGAAAATAGTGTAGCAGTTCCTGAAAGAATCACACTCAATCAACATTTGATGTAGCAATCCAACTTTAGATATATTACTGAGAAAAATGAAGACATATATCCACAAAGAAACTTATATGTGAATGTTTATAGCAACATCTTTCATAATAACCAAAATGTTATTATCAGATAAATAGATAAATATAATGTAGTATATCCACACAATATAATATGAATCTGTCAGAAGAAAGTAGTAAAGTCATGATATGATCTCTAACATGGATGTTTCTCAAATCTTTATTTTTCAGGTACTGAAATTGACTGCTGTAAAATCTGAATGGACCTGTAAATATATTAAAAACTTTGTATATTTTAATTAGGCTAATTATACATTACATGAATCATATTTAAGTAGAGCAATTCTTAAAATGTAAGGTTAATGTATGTGACTACACAACATACTAGCATGCTATACTTCCTTTAATTTAAAAAAATCTGAAACCTGTTTTAAAATAGCTTATTCATAATCAGTACTTTTTTACACCTTTTGTTAAGAGTATAGAAGTAACAGGAAGTATGTGTTTTTGTTTAAATCACACATTTTAGAAAGTGCTTCTTTCTTCTCTTATCCAGTCTCAAATATCTGATAGTGGATAGAAGTTAAGGCTTATCTATAACAATGTTCCATTTTGTAGAGGGAAAACATTAGGTTCAAAGGTATTAAGTGACAGGATTATCCTTATCTCTGGATGAAACAAGCACCTGAAAAGAATTCAGTGACTTGACATGCGGCCATTTTTTCCCTCTGCATTTGCAAATATTAGTGTCTTTTCAAAGCAGAATTCTAATACTAATTATTTTGAAAGTGATGTAGAAAATGAAATCATTAGAGTTTGTTTTAAAACCCAGGGTAGTAAGTGTGTCTTTAAGATTTTATATTATGGGATAAGTAGAGTCTCCTCCAAATTCAGGTGTTGTTGTCCTCAGCCCTGTACCTCAGAATATGACTGCATTTGTAGATAGAGTCATTGGAGAGGTGAATAATTTAAAATGAGACTATTAGGATAGGCAAAATCCTGTCTAACTAGACCTTATAGGGGAATTTGGGGACACAGAAGGAATCCGAAGACACACACAGAGGGAAGATGGTATAAGGGAAGAAGAAGGCAACCATCTGTGAGCCAAAGAGAGAGACCTTAGGAGAAAGCAACCTCATTAATACCTTGATCTTCGAATTGCAGTCTTCAACATTGTGAGAAAATAAATTTCTTCTATTAAGCTTCTCAGTCTGTGTTGTTTTATTACAGCAGCCCTAGCAAACTCATACACCTACCAGGTTGAAAAGGCATTTTTTGAATTAAAATATTCAAAAGACAGAACTTCACAAGATTTTACTTGCTTTGTATCTTCTGATATGCTCTGTTAGATAGGGCTTTCAAAAACTGCCTGGGTGACCTTTCTTGATAAATTCAAACCTGGATGATTCTTTAAAGCAAAGTTCAAGATTGAATATCATTCTTCTCTTGTCTTCACAGTCCCCCGTTTGGAGGTTACAATTCTATCAGGATGTTTTACAATGATCATTATACATAGATCTGGGGCACACCTGTCACTGGCCACAGGAATAATAGATTTTTCAATAACCTCTTTTTCTTGCTTTAGGGAAGAGCAGTGTCAAATCCAGATTATTTATTTGAGACAAACACACATGAACCAAGGCACAAATACCCGGTGTGCTCTCTCCTGGCTCCTGGACTGGAGAGACCGAATGGCATCAAATGAGCTTGCATTAGAGAAACTGAAGATTTGTCTAGAATTATTACTGCACCTTAAAAAGCCAGAAATTCCTCACACAAGAACAGATCTCACTACATGTAAATTCATATAGTCTTCAGAGTTGGATGGAGAGAAGGCAGTTTTGATCAAGTAGGCTTATCATTTTGTTTTATTTTTCAGATATTATTTGCACACCAGGCTTTCAATTGGGTATTCTGCAAAGTGAATTCAGCTGCCACTCAGAATTGATTTCACTTATGTCTTTCCAGTGGAGTGCCATTCCTTTATAAAAGAAGGTTGCCTTTTGATTTTGCTGCTTCTTTGTTTTTGATTGCTGTCTGCCCCTGTTCCTTTTTTAAAAAGAAGAATACGATTGGCCCAAATTTTAAGGCTAAACGCCCTCTTGCTTCTTCCTTTGCTGTTCCCATTCTGTGATTGCTGCAGTGGGGCTTCTTATAAAAGGAAAGAGCAGTAGAGAACAGATGCAGTGCCATCCTGTGCCTCCCATGCTTAAATGGCAGTTTTATGCTCCTTTGAAA
This sequence comes from Glaucomys volans, assembly GCA_020662805.1. Lineage (NCBI taxonomy): Eukaryota > Metazoa > Chordata > Mammalia > Rodentia > Sciuridae > Glaucomys > Glaucomys volans. The sequence continues at coordinate 69,371 of JAJEJO010002512.1, read as the reverse complement.
ACAAATACCGTTTTATGCATCATTTCTCAGTGGTACAGATGAATCCTTACTTTTCTCCTTTTCCTGTATTGTTAATGCCTTGGTTCGACCTATATCCAAAAAAAATGATATGTATGTGGTAGAAAACATTTTTCTATCTCTATGAATAACTTCATGCAAATTTTTCTTGATGAATTATATCATCAGATGCTTTAGAGAAAATCAGTGAATTGATGATTCATGACATCATAATTTAACTCCTTCCACAAAAGCAGGTCTATTATGAATTCAATAGTAAGTGTTAATGATTTTTGTTATGCATTCATTATATCATGTATTCTAAAATATGAATACAACACATAATCTCTAGTCAAGTTTTAAGCCTGTTTGCTGCATGCATGCATTCACAGTCTTCTCAAAACAATTGTATTAAGTTTATCTGATCTCCAGTTTTTCAAAACCCAGTTCGAGGCCACTAGAAAATGGGTTGCAGCTAATATGAATAGAGTGTTATGAAAGAATTACATTTTTCAGTGTTTTGGTGATTTATATATCTATATTATCAAAATCCACACAGAATAATTCCCGAATACTTTCATGTGTTTGTGATACAAAGATCTGTGGAATCTCCGCTCAGTCCATTCATCTCTTGGTCCACTCCAGTATAGTGTGTGGCTTTGCCGAAGAGCTACCTTTCTTACAGTCAAATCCAGGTTGAGCTTCATATTTACTATTATTGGTTGCCCATAACCCCAAGTTCCACAGGGGAAAGTTGCCAGACATAGTAAAATGGAGGACACTAAGTTAAATTTGAATTTTATGACAAAAAAAAAATCATGTTTAGTATATGTATTTCCAAGGCCAAACTTGGAATACATATAACTAGCTTGAGACTCTGTACTAGAAATGTAAACAAGGATTGCTGAGGACTTGTGGGCTGAGGCACAGTTCAATGGTAAAAAAAGTTTAAATGCAAAGTAGATAATTTACCAATTTTGTTATGCTTAGAGGCAAGAGACAAGGTTGAAGTGATGATTGAAGTATAATTATTTTAGAGTTGGGTACAAATGTAGGTAAGGATGAGAGTCAGAAGGAAATCCATGTATGGGATTATTAGATTATTTCATTTTCATATTTATTTTTATGATGTGGTTGATGATTGGTTCCTGGATGAATTAAGCTGCTTAAATATATGGATGTAGGTCAACTATAAAGGCGATGTTTTCTAATTTCAATTACATGAGTACAAAGAAAAATTAAAGTATTTCTCATTTTCTGACTCTTAAATACCAACAGAAATTGGAATGGTATGAAAATTCGTGGCCACACAACCTTTAATTTTTATATGAGCCCCTCCTCATTTGATAAGCATATTTGTACAGTTTCTAGGGGTTCCAGTACTGAAATTCATGAAAAAGGTACTTGGTGAATAAGCAACCTGGAAAATAATATGTTAGAAAAGTAGGGGTGCAATATAAATAGTTTTAGAACAGGAATTTGAAGGCCCTGGACATCAGAGGAAACTCAAATGGCAAATAGCTGCTGCAGGTTAGGTTTTTTTCACATCAACTTTGGTTCTCAGGCAAGCATCATCAGTTTCACTAGGAGTGGTGTTATAAATTCAGAAACTTATTCTCCATTCTGCTCTTACTAAATATGGACATAATTTTAAATGATCCTTAGGTGGCATTGTGATATTGTTGTCAGGGTAGCTTTAGAGTCAATGTTCTCCTTTATAGAATCTCAGTTTTTGCTGTTTATTTATTTTTTACTACCTACATTCAGTCACCATTGTATGTCTCAGAACAGTTGCCAGATGTATACAATAGATAGTTACTGTATATTTATTGACTAAAGCCTTGTACTAGGCCTTTTTGTGAGTCATTTTTTATATTTCCATGAAAAATCCTTGAGGCAGGAGTGAACAGGTACTTTGAGGAGCATCTGATCATTGTAAACAAACAAATATACAAATAAGTAGGTAAGCAACTATTTGGTAGATGCTGACTGTTATGGTTTATATGTGAGTTGTCCCCCAAAAACTCACGTGTAAGACAGTGCAAGAAAGTTCAGAAGAGAAATGATTGGGCTATAAGAGTCTTAACCCAGTCAGTGAATTAATCCCCTGATACGGGTTAACTGACTAGTAACTGAAGTGGTAGGGTGTGGCTGGAGGAGGTGGAAATTGGGGGCGTGGCTTTGGGATATTCATTTGTATCTGGAGTCTCTCTCTCTCTACTTCCTGATTACCAAGAAGTGAGCTGCTTCCCACCACCACATTCTAACACCATAATGTCTTGTCTCCCCTTGAGCCCCGAGGAATGGAGCCGACCTTCTGTGAACTAAGACCTCTGAAACCCAGAGCTCTCAAATAAACTTTTCCTCCTCTACAGTTGTTCTGGTCAGGTTCTTTAGTCACAGCAATGAAAAAACCGACTAAAACATTGATTGTGAGTTTAGTTGGGTGTAATGCCATAATTTCTTATGAAATAAAATCATGGTAGAAATTTATGCATTTTTCTTCAGAAATTCTTCCTAATCTTTGGATGAATAGTTCATGTAGTTCTACCAAATGTGGCTAATTAAAAAAGTCAGACATCCTTGCCAAAAATATACAATGTCTCTTGAATCAAAACTTTTTGATTAATCCATTTTTGTATTTCATATATTGGTAAGGTTATTTTAGCTTAGTTATATTATATTAATGAATACAGCTATCTACACATTTCTTTCCTGATGAATACTTCTTTGGGTTTTGCTTCCCCTGTCCTGTTCTTTTGGTTTATATGAATCAGGCAACAGTGAATGTTTCCCACAAAGATTTCAGGTTTGTTTGTATATGTAGTGTTTGTCTTTATGGTCCTTGGATAAATACCTAGGAATACAATTACTGGATTCTTTGATAGGTACATATTTAACTATACAAATGCATTAGTTATGTACTGCTGGGTAATAAATAACCTTAAAACTTAGAAGCTTAGCATGAAAAATTTAGGGATAAGAGGAACTTAACATCATAGAGGTCATATATGAAAAACCAGAACCAACATCATACAGAATGAAGAAAAAATAAAAGCAGTTTCTCTAAAATCAGAAACAGGAAAAGGATGTGCACCATCACTACTCCCATTAAACATTATCCTTGAAACTCTAGCCAGAGTAGCCACAAAAGGGAAGGAAATTAAAAGAATATGCACAGGAAAAGAAGTCAAATTATCTGTTTGGAGATGACATGATTTGATACTTAGAAGACGCAAAAATATTCCACCAGAAAACTGTGCCAGCTTCTCTTCTGACAGGGGCTTATTCTTCAGAAAATGTAAAGAACTCAAAAAATTTAATACCAAAGAAGCCCTGAATAACCCAGTCAAGAAATGGAGAGTGAGGAAGGAGAATCGTAAGAAGAAAGCCAGTCTCAGCAATTGAGCAAGATCCCAAACAACTTAGTGAGACTCTGTCTCAAAATAAGAAATAAAAACAGGCTGGGGATGTGATTCAGTGATTAAGAACTTCTGGGTTCAATACCTAGCACAAAAAAAACAAAGAAAGAGCAAACATTCTATACAGATGTTTCTCAAAAGAAGAAATACTAATGGCCCCAAAATGAAAAAAATGTTCAATACCCTTAGCAATCAGGGAAAGGCAAATCAAAACTACTGTGAAATGTCATTTCACTTTGGTTAGAATGGTGACCAAAAAGACTGCACACAACAATAATTGCTGAAGAAGATATGGGAAAAAAGTGTACTTGCATATTGTTGGTAAGATTTAAAATTAGTGCAAAAGCTGTGGAAAGCAGTATGGAAATTCCAAAAGACTAGGAATAATAATAATAATAATAATAATAATAATAATAATAATGACCCAGCTATCCCAAATCCTTGGTATTTATTAAAAAACAAAATCAAAACAAAGGAAGACAACAACAACAACAACAAAACCCAAAAGCAAAATAAAATATCATCATACTGTAGTGGTGCATGCAATGTACACCAATGATTATAGCAGCGCCATTCACAAATTCCAAGCTATGAAGCCAGGCTAGGTGCCTGTCAACAGATGAATAGATAAAGAAAACATGGTATATATACATGATGGTGTTTTACTCAGTCATGAAAAAATATAAAATAATATAATTTTATGGTAAATCCATGGAACTGGAGAACATCATACTAAGTGAAATAGGCTAGACCTGAAAGTCAGAGGTTGAATGTTTCCTCTTATATGTGGAAGCAAGAGAGAGAGAGAAGAAATAAAAGTGATCTCATGAAAATTGAAGGAAGACCAATACAGACGAGGAAGGAGATTAAGAGGGAGGAAGCAGGGGAGGACATGGGTAATTATTTGAGGAACAAAACCTAACAAATTATGTAATGTCCATGCATGAATGTACCACAATGAATTCCAATTATTTATGTCATTAAGATGCACTAACTAAAATAATAATAATAATAATGATAATAATAAAAATAGAGGGGAGATCAGTAAAGTATAGCACATGGATCAGAGGCGGGAAAGGAAATATACTGAGGAAGGAAATTGATCAAATTTTGATATGTACATATTCAAATAGGACATAATGAATATATACATAATGAATGTAATGTAATGCACTAGTAATAAAAAATCTTAAGGATTATATTACACTTTTATGTGGGCAATAAACCTAGGTGTGCTTCTGGCCAAATATTTCAAATGAGATTGAAATCAAGGAATTGGCTACAACTGCAAGCATCCCATGGCTCAGGAGGGGAGGATCTATATCCAAGGTCTCTCATGGGGCTATTGGTGGTCCTCCTTTTTGCTGGCTGTTTTTGGAAACATCAGTTCCTTGATTCATGGGTCTCTCCATGAATAGTTTGCTTCCCTCTGAGTGAGTATTCCAAGATAGAGAAAGGTGGAGATAGTGAGCAGGACAAAAGTCAGTCTTTTTATGATCTATTCTTGGAAATGACATGTTATCAGTTTTGCTGCATTCAATTCATTTGAAACAAATTAACTAGATCTAGTCTACACTCAAAGTGAGGGGATTACACAAGGACATGAATTCAAGGAAGTGAAGATAATTGAGAATAGTCCTAAAGAGTACCATCCACCATAAAGTCCTATTCTGTAGCTTTCTGGAGTGTTCAAATTATTTTAATCTACCCCAAAAGTTTTTGAGGGTTCTTTTTGTCCTATGGACTTTCCAATGCACATTATTGCTTCTATATTTATTGTTTTTTACATTTTTACCCATTCCAGTAGTTGCAGAATGTCATTGTCATTTCTCAGATGATTAGTGATTTCGGTTTTTCATGTTCTGGGAAGTGGTCATTCAAGTTTTGGTACATACAAAAAGATATTATAGATTTTAAAAATTGATTTTAGTGAATTTAAACATTACTGATACAAGACTTTTGTGTGAAATACATATCACAATTAATTTTTTCCAACCTAAAACTTGCCTTTTCTTATACTTTATGGTTTCCTGCATGAATAAAATTTTATAGTGAAAAATGTTTTAAAATATTTTCTTCTTAATTTTTCATTAGGTTAATGATTTTTGTATCCAGAAATTTATTTGCAAAACCTAATGTCACAACGTTCTCTAGTTTTTTTTGTGGAAGTTTTGTAGTTTTACCTTTTGGGTTTATATAGCATTACTTTGAAAAAACATGTAGGTATGAATAATGATAAAAATTTGTGTGTTCATTCGTGTAGTAATTTTTATGGTTCTGGGCTCAGGGCTCAAACTCAGACTGAGGCATGCGGTGCATGTACTCTACCAATGAATTGTATCTTCAGCTCCTAAATTTATTTTGTAAAATAAATTTATCCAGTTGATTCAGCATAACTATTGAAAAAATTGTTTTTGTGTGTATCTTTGTCAAAATCAATTAAACAATTAAATCAATTAAACAATTTAATGTGTTGTTTTATTTCTGGACAAAGTTCCTCTGATTTATATATCTATGCAGATACAATACCACTGTTTTAATCACTACAGTTTCAAATCAGCAGAAATCTTCAAATTTACTCTTCTCTTTAAAAAATATTCTGTTAACCATTTTAGGTCCTTTGAGTTTTTAAATATGCAAAATTTAGAATTAGCTTGATAATTTCTAGCAAAAAGCCTTATATATGGATTAGTATTTCATTGGTATTCATTATTTTATTAATGGTTAATAGATGAAAAATACTGAATATTTCTAATCCATAAACATGAGGAATCTTATTTTACTGAGACCTATTTAATTTCTATCTGTATATTTCTGGGTCCAGGTTTTACACGATTTTTGTTAAAACTCTTCCTAGAATTTTATGTTTTTATGCTACTTTACAAGCAACTTTGAGGAGTGTTAATTTCTAATAGTTTATTGGTAAATACACAGTAGATCTTTATATTTAACTACATTCTGATATCCTGCTGAATATCTTTATCCTAGTAATTCTCTGGTAAAAATTTTACTTACAAAATCATATCAACTAAAAATAAGATATATTCACTTTGTTTCTAAACTTTACAACTATTTCTGGACTTTTTGAACTGGCTAGAAACATTGCATGTTGGGGGCTGGGGATGTAGCTCAGTTGGTAAAGTGTCTGTCTTGTAAGCACAAGGCCCTTGGTTCAATCCCCAGCAGAAAACATTGCATGATATTTAGTAGATGTAGTAAGAGCTGACACTCCTGCCTTGATTGAAACCTTAGCAGGAAAGAGTTCTGTATTTCACTATTTATTATAATGTTACCTGTAGATATTTTTATAGAGGCCCTCCATCAAATATAAGATGTTCCCTTTTTTAATTTGTCAGAATTTTTACTATTAAAGTTGAATTTTGTCAATCTTTTTTTCTGACTCTGTTAAGAAGCCATAAGGTATGTTTTATCTTATGCTAATATGATCAATTTTATTGGTTGTTTTTTAAATACTAAGTAAAATTTTCATTTTTTAGATAAACCCACTCATTACGATGTATTATACTTTTGTATGTTAACTTGGTAACATTTTATGATTAATTCTCACTTTTTTTGAGCTTGAAAGAAATTGGTTTATAGCATTCTTTCCTTGTATAATATCCTTATAAGATTTCATTACTTGAATTATTCTGTTCTATTCAAATGAATTTCAAAGGGGTCTTTGAATGGGATGTGCATGATTTCATAACATTACTCAAAATGACACATAATTTAAAACCTATGAATTGTTTGTTTATGAACTTTTCCATTTAATATTTTCAGATGATGGTTAACTACAGGAAACTGAATCAATAGGAAACAAAACCAGGCGGAACTGTAGCATTAACTTTGATTATTTACTGTGTGCTTTAGATACAAAGAGGCTTATTGGTCTCCTCTGTTAAATGAAATGATAGTACTGCATAGCAGGTCATTGAAAATGCTAAATTGGATGTATGTAAAATTATATTTTAATTATCTGTTTACTTTTTGAAACATATTAAATTTCATATTCTGTGGTTGACAGATTAACATGGTCCTCGGTTTTCATTTTTCCTGGTATTTTTACATTTTATACTCTCTCATCTTTGTTTACTTATTTATTTTTAACTGTCAACTGATAATAGTGCCTATAAACGGAATATATTGTGATGGTTTGATCTATGTATACATTGTAAAAAGATTCCATCAAGATAATTGACATATATGTCATTCCACAATGTGGTGAAAATGTTTAAAAATTTTTGTGTTAAGTATATTACCACATTTCATATGTTAAGAGTATTTGAAAATTTTTAAATTGGAGATTAAAAAATATATGCTGTTAATTGTAGCTAACTTGCAGTACAATCACCACTAAAATTTATTCCTGTGGTCTAAAACTTTCTACCTTTTGATCTTTTCTATTGAGTGTGGGAAGGACCTGTAAATTGCTTGTAACCAATATAATATGGCAAAGTGATGGATACATACCCTGTGGTCAGGCTATATATAATTGTGATTTTCTTCTTTGCCAGCAGTATCACTGCCTTTGCATTATTTAATTAAGTGAGTGACTATATTATGAAAGCCTTAAATAGAAGTGAATGAATCAAGGCACTGTGGGCAGCCAACAAACAAGAAATTAAAGCCCACTGTCATGCAACCTTCAGGGAACTGAATTCTGCCACCAGCCCTACCAGCTTCAAAGTGGACCTTTCATCATGGAAGTCTTGAGAAAAGACCACAGCCCCTAATTTGCCTTTAACTTCAGATGACACCACAAAGCAGAAAATTAAAAAAAAGTCATGTCTATACTTCTTATGCACACAAATTGAACCAATACATTCATGATATTTTAAAGAGGTGAAGTCTGAAAATATTGATCTAGATAGATAGATGATACATACTTTAAGAAAACAAAGATCTTTATATATCAATTGCTTTATTATATATGGCACATTTCTTGACTAATTTTGATTATCAATGAATAATAGTTAATGAATGAAAGAAAGCAGGTACCCAATTGCTCTCATCCACCTTATCTGTATAAATAATTTGCAAAACATGTGAAAAGATGATATTATAAAATGGATGATATAAAAGACCACCATGTTTTATATTTTTTTGAATAAGCAGATAGAACCATTACCCCAAATGAGTAATTTACAAATGTAAAGTTCATAGTGCCAAGTGATATGTCGAAGGTTATGTCAGGATTTCTTTTATCTGATTTAAAGAACAATTGTGAATAAGGGCATTGTAATAAAAGTACAGAGAGCTCACCATGCTATCACTGGGGGCAGGCATTATGTGGTAATCAGAGAAAAATCATTCAGAAGCTTGTACTCCAGTGCTTTGAAAAGCTTATATGTGTTAATTTGAGAAAAAGCTCAAAATGGCATCAGGGAATTCTGATGGCCAGAAGAGGTCAGATATTTGTGAGTTCTTATACCTTGAGCAGTAAAGGGAGAAATTTAAGTCTCAGAGTGAGATTTGTTACAGGCATGTGGGTAATTAACACTCAGCTAGAGGGCAAATTAAATTCAGCCTTACGGTAGTCCTTTAATAGATCCTTAATAGAAAAAGGATTTAACAATATGATTTTTGAAAAATCCAATGATAAAAATATTATCTATACTTACAACTATATTGATTGATTGCCAACTTGGCCCTTTAAGCATCTAATATTCACAAGTGTATGGGGAAGGCAATATTTATCTATTTTTAAATAAGGAACTAAGACTGAAATAAATAAATGATTTGTCAAAGATCATAGAGTACTTACTTGGCACAGCAAGGATTCGAACCCTCACTTTAAATCCTTTCTCTATTTTGTACCTTTAAGTAATCAAACATGACTGTTAAATTTTTTATCCTAAACAGAATTTTACTGGATATTTTCCCATTTGTCTTGGTTATATCCATCCTTTAGAAGCACATATCAAAATCATGTGTTCCCAACACTGGTGGGGCAGTGTTCAGTGTCCTAGTGCTATTTTACCGAGGCAGAGCTGGTATTTTTGTAGCTTTCTCTGCTTTGGCAAAGCAAGCCATTCACAGGCTGGGGGGTCTGGTCTATTTCTGCAATACTATCTAATTCTGAGAAAAATAATGGGAGAATTGTCCCTGAGTCATAATCAAGAAAGTTTCTCTGACTAGATTATTCACATATCAAAGACTGGACTAATTCCATTTTTGCTATTTTATGTGGGAGTTCATGAACGTTCTCTACAATTTTTTAAAAATAATGCACCTGTTCGAAATAGCCCAAATATTCTGACTCTATTCAAAGTAATCTAGTTATACTTCATAGTTTCATCTTCCTGCAAGCAATTTTAGATTTTGATGATTAAAAACAAGTCATCTAGCATATTTAAAATTCTGCATTTTATGCTTAAAATTATAATCCATTTTAATTTTTGTATATGACATGAAGTTTAGATCCAAAGTTTTTCTTTTTAAAAAAACAAGGTATGCATTTTCTGTGCGCCAATGTTGACAAAGCTACCCCTCCTCTATTGAAATGCTATTAGTTACTGTGTCCAAAAATTGATTAGTTATACTTTTGTAATCTATTTCTGATTCTGATTCAATTTTTCTGTGCTGCATGTCCATTATTCTGCCAGTTAAACAAAATCTTAATTATGGTGATTATGTAATATATCTTCACATTGAGAAGAATGAGACCTAATATTTGGTTTCTCTTCTTAAATAATTGTTTTCACTATTATTGGACCATTCCCTGTGCACACAGACTTTAGGCTCAGCTTATTCTCTCAAAATAAAGTGGCTAATAATTGATAAAAATTGAGTTAAACTAATAGATAATTTCAGGGTGGAATGACATTTTAAGCTCGTTGTGTCTTTCAACATACCAACAAAGTCTGTTTTCCCTAGTGTTTAGTTCTTCTTTTATTTCTATCATATTTTATAATCTCCCCATAGAGTATATAAATATGTAATTGTTTTTTTCATGTTGATCCTGAACTGTGAGATCTTTATGAATTTATTAATGTGTTATATATCCATTTTTGTGCTTGGATTCACTGAAGTTTCTACATAGGCAATCATGTCATTTCCTGATAAAGGCTATCTTATTTCTCCATTTTGGTTTCATTTTCTTTCTTTTCTCAATTTACTGAAGGGAAGAGAATATATAGTACTTAGTTAAATTGGATGTCCTTATCGTACACAAAAGCATTCATTTGAGTTTGTTCTTTAAATTTGCTCTTTTTAGATGTATGTGACAGAAGAGTGTATTATACATTAGGGAGTGCAATCCATTCCAATTTAGATCCCGTTCTTGTGGTTGTGCATAATAAGGTATTTCACTGGTCCTGTCTTCATACATGAAGATAAGAACGTTATGTCCAATTCATTCTACTCTTTCCCATTCCCATCCCACTTCCCTTCCAGTCATTCCCCTTGTCTAATCCAATGAACTTCTACCCCACCCCTCATTGTGTGTTAGTATCCACATGTCAGAAAGAACATTTGGCCTTTGGTTTTTGGAAATGGGCTTATTTCACGTAGCATGATAGTCTTCAGTTCCATCCATTTATGGGCAAATGTCATATTTTGATTCTTTATGGTTGAGTAGCATTCCATTGTGTCTATATCCCACATTTTCTTTATCCATTCATCTGTTGAAGGACACCTAGTTTGGTTCCATTGCTTGGCTATTGTGAATTGAGTTGCTACAAATATTTATGTGGCTGCATCCCTGTCAAATGCTGATTTTAAGTCCTTTGGATATATACCAAGGAATTGGATAGTTGGGTCAAATGGTGGTTTTATTTCAAGATTTCTGAGGAATCTCCACATTGCTTTTCACAGTAGTTCCACCAATTTCCAGTTCCACCAGCAATGTATGAGTGACTCTTTTCCCCCAAATCCTTGCTATTTATCACTTATATTTTTGACAACTGCCATTCTGACTGGAGTGAGATGGAATCTGGGTGTAGTTTTAATTTGCAATTCTCTAATGGATACAAAAGTTGAAAAATTTTTCATATATTTGTTGACTGATTGTATTTCTTATGTTCAGTTCCTTTGCCTATATATAGATTGGGTTATTCTGTACCATTGATCTACCTGTCTATTTTGGTGCCAATACCGTGCTGTTTTTGTTACTATTGCTCTGTAATATAGTTGAAGATCTGGTATTCTGATACCCCCTGTTTTGCTCTTCTTGCTAAGAATTGCTTTAGCTATTCTGGGTCTTTATTCCTCCAAATTAATTTCATGATTGCTTGCTCTATTTCTATGAGGTCCATCATTGGGATTTTAATTGGAATTGCATTGAATTTTTATAGTGCTTTTGGTAGTATGGCCATTTTGACAATATTAATTCTGCCTATCCAAGAACATGGGAGGTCTTTCCATCTTCTAATGTTTTCTTTAGTTTCTTTCCTTAGTGTTCTGTAGTTCTCATTGTAGAGGTCTTTCACCTCTTTTGTTAGATTGATTCCCAAGAATTTTATTTTTTTTTTTGTGACTCTACTTTGTGTACAACCAGAGAAACAACAGCTGTACTCCATTTGTGTACAATGAATCAAAATAAATTAAAAAAAAATAGATTGGGTTATTTATTTTTTGGATGTTAACTTTTTGAGTTCTTTGTATATCCCAGAGTTTAATGCTCTATCTCAGGTGCAGATGGCAAAGATGCTCTCAAATTCCGTAAGGTCTCTCTTCACATTCGTGATTGTTTCCTTTGATGGAAAAATATTTTTAGTTTAATACTATCCCATTTATTGATTCTTGATTTTACTTCTTGCACTTTGGCAGTCTTGTTGAGGAAGTTGCTTCCTAAATCAACACGAGGGAGAGGTAGACATATTTCTTGAAAGCCTCCTCAGAGCAATTAGACAAAATGAGGAAATTAAAGGGAGAGGAATAAGAAAAGAACTCAAACTGTTCCTATTCACTAATGGAATGCTTCTATAGTTAGAAAACCCAAAAGCTTCACCAGAAATTTTCTAGAACTCATAAACAAATTCAGCAATGTAGCAAAATATAAAATTAACAGCATAAATCAATCACATTATTATACACCAATGATGAATCAGCTGAAAGAGAAATTAGGAAAACTATCCCATTCACAATAGCCTTAAAAAAATTCTTGGGATAACTGGGTCAAAAGGTGGGTCAATTCCAAGTTTCCTGAGGAATCTCCATACTGCTTTCCA
>JAJEJO010002512.1:9542-56379 GCA_020662805.1 Glaucomys volans | reverse complement strand
TTTCTCATAAATCTGTTGATTGCTTGTAGATCTTCCTCTGTAAAATGTCTGGTCATTTCATTGGCCCATTCATTGATTGAGTTATTAGCATTCTTGGTGTATAGATTTTTTAGTACATTGTAGATTCTGGAGATTAGTGCTCTATCTGAAGTGTGTGTAGCAAAGATTTTCTCCCACTCTGAAGGCTCTCTCTTCACATTCCTGATAGTTCCCTTTGCTTAGAGAAAGGTTTTTAGTTTGATTCTATCTCAATCATTGATTCCTGCTTTTATTTCTTGCGCTTTGGGAGTCGCGTTAAGGAAATCTGGTCCTAGGCCAACATGATGAAGATTTGGAGAAGAAAAATTGAAAGCACTCCCCCTGAGAACTGGAACAAGGCAGGGATGCCCTCTTTCCCCACTACTATTCACCATTGTCCTTGAAACTCTAGCCAGAGCAATGAGACAGACCAAAGAAATTAGAGGAAGACGAATAGGAAAAGAAGAGCTCAAACTATCCCTATTTGCTGATGACATGATTCTCTAGTTAGAAGACCCTAAAAATTCCACCAGAAAACTTCTGGAACTCATTAATGAATTCAGTGAAGTAGAAGGATATAAAATTAATGCTCATAAATCTAATGCATTTTTATTCCTAAGTGATGCATCCTCTGAGAGAGAAATTAAGAAAACTACCCCATTCACAATAGCCTCAAAAAACTAAAATACTTGGGAATCAATCTAATGAAAGAAGTGAAAGACCTCTACAATGAGAACTACAGAACACTAAAGAAAGAAATTAAAGAACATCTGAGAAGATGGACAGATCTTCCATGTTCTTGGACAGGCAGAATTAATATTGTCAAAATGGCCATACTAGCAAAAGCACTACAAAAACTCAATGCAATTCCAATTAAAATCCCAATGATGGACCTCGTAGAAATAGAACAAGCAATCATGAAATTAATTTGGAGGAATAAAGACCCAGAATAGCTAAAGCAATTCTTAGCAAGAAGAGTGAAGCACATGGTATCAGAATACTAGATCTTCAACTATATTACAGAGGAATATAACAAAAACAGCACAGTATTGGCACCAAAATAGACAGGTAGATCAATGGTACAGAATAGAGGACACAGAGACAAATCCACATAAATACAGGTATCTCATACTTGACAAAGGAGTCAAAAACATACAATGGAGAAAAGATAGCCTCTTCAACAAATGGTGCTGGGAAAACTGGAAATCCCTATGCAGCAAAATGAAAATGAACCCATATCTCTCACCCTGTACAAAACTCAACTCAAAATGGATCAAGGACCTAGCAATTAGACCAGAGACCCTGCTTTTTAGTTTGAATTCATCCCATTTATAGATTCTTGCTTTGATTTCTTCTGCTTTGGCAGTCTTGTTAAGCAATTCTAATCCTAAACAAACATGATGAAGATTTGTGCCTTCTTTTTCTTCTATTTGGAACATTGTCTCTTGTCTAATTTCTTGGTTTATACCCAAAGGATGTAAAATTAGCATACTCCAGTAATGCAGCCACATCAATGTTTAATAGCAGCTCAATTCACAATAGTTAGATTGTGGAACCAACCTAGATGCCCTTAAATAGATGAATGGATAAAGAAACTGTGGTATATATACACAATGGAATATTATTCAGCCATAAAGAATAATAATACTATGGGATTTGCAGATAAATGGATAGAATTGGAGAATATAACGTTAAGTGAAGTAAGCCAAACCCAAAAAACCAAAGGCTGAATGTTCTCCCTGATATGTGGATGATGATATATAATGGGAGTGGGGGATAGGAAGTGAAAGAATGAAGGAACTTTAGACTGTGTAGAGGGAAGTGAGAGGGAGGGATGTATGAAAAATGGTGGAATGAGACAGACATCATTACCCTATGTGCATGTATGATTCCATGAATGGTATGAATCTACATCATTCACAACCATAAAACCAAAATATGAACCCCATTTGGGTACAATGAATCAAAATGCACTCTGTAAAAATAAAAATAATAATAAAAAATTATTGGGAATCAATCTAGCAATAAGACTAAAGACCTCTACAGTGAAAACTACAGAACCCTTAAATATCGAAGAAAACCTTAGTAGATAGAACAATCTCCCATGTTTTTGGATAGGTAGAATAAATATTGTCAAAATGACCATACTACCAAAAGCACTATAGAGATTTTATGCAATTCCTATTAAGGTTATGATGATGCTCTTCATAGAAATAGAAAAAGCACTTATGAAATCCACTTGGAAAAATCAGAGGTGCAGAATTGCCAAAGGAATCCTTAGTGACGAAAGTGAAATAGGAGGCATCACAATACTAGACTTTAAATTATACTGCAGAGGTAGAGTAACAAAAAGAGCATGAAATTGGCACCAAAGCAGGCCTGATGAGCAATTGTACAGAATAGAAAACACAGAGACAAATCCGCATATCTACAGTTATCTCATACTAGACAAAGAAGCCATAAACATACATTGGAGAAAAGATAGCTTCTTCACCTAATGGTGCTGAGAAAACCGAAATCAATATTTAATAGAATAAAATTTAACCCTATCTCTCACCCTGCATAAAACTCAACTCAAAGTAGATCAAGGATCTAGGCATCAGATCAGAAACCCTTTGCCTACTAGAAGAAAAAGCATTCACTCCTTGTCCTTATGTATGTAGTTAGTTGAAAGTATTTCATGGATGATCTTTATGAAGTTAAGAACTTAGGAGAAAAATTTCATGACCTTGAACTAGATAAAGGGTTCTTAAATTTGATATTAAAAGTATTATTGTAAATGTAAACATTGATCAATTTGATCTTATCAGATGTAGAAAAGCTTTTCATCTGTTAACCAGTCTTAAAAAGATTGAATTAGAAGCTATAGTCTTGGAAAAAATATTTGTGAAGCATCTGTCTAGTTAATGAAGATCTTGTATCTAGAATATAAAAATAATTCTCAAAACTCAACCAAGAAATAAATGACATCAAATATAAGTATTCGACAAAAGACCTACACAAACATTTCACTGCCTAGGGTATATGGATGGTAGTAGATAAACATGAGAAGAGACATTTAGCATCAATTCCCATTGGAGGAATAGAAACTCTCAAGGCAAAAAAAAAAAATGCCACTATATGCCAATGAAATAAAATTTTGAAAATGTGATAACACCAAATTCTGATAAGGATGCAGAAGTATTTGGACACTTGTATCTTACTAGTGAAATATAAAAGAGTATAGTCCCTTTGGAAAATAGTTGAAAGTTCCTTCTGAAATTGAAATGGTTGTTTAAAATGCAAGATAGCAATTGTATTCATAAGCAAAACTTATATAAGAATATATATAGCAGCTTTATTCATAACATCCCCAAATTGGAAACCACTCAGATGTTCCACAAGGGGTGAATGATGAAACCCAATTTAGTACATTCACACAGTGGAATGCCACTTGGTAATATAAAGAACCAAGCTATTGTTACACATGACATTGGATTAATCCTAAGAAAACTATGCTGAATGAAGAAAGCCATCTCAAAATATGTCTTATATTGTTCCACTTTTGTAAATAACTTTGAAATAACTTTGTCAGAGTAATAGGGATGATATTACTGCTTTCCAGAGTTGAAGATGGCTTTGGCTAAATGGAGTTAGAGCAGAAAGTCTTGTGGGTACGGTGCAGTTGAGTATTTTAATTGGTGTGGGAGTTACATATGCATGGCTACCCCTTTGAAAAATTACGTTAAGCTATACATATACATGTACAACAAATATGAATGTGTGAAAGTAGAATTGATGAATTATGAATAAACGTTATACATTGTACCAATGTCAGTTTTTATTTAACATTGCACCAGAGTTGTGTAAGATGTTAACATCTTCTGATGTTGGAAGAGAAAGTAGAATGAAAAGTACAGTATTCCTTGTACATTTCCTTGCAACTTCCTCTGAATCTAGACTTTTTAAAAAGTTGACATTATTCTTTTCTTTCACTACACCCCCTAAACAAACTTTTAAAGACATTTTTAAACCCTAAATTGCAGAATTTATATGTAAATGTAATATTAATTTGAAGTGTGGCTCTGTGCTCTGAATTCCTTATACTCATTCTCTGTGAGGGTCCCTGCTCTTTTGCTCAGTGGAAATGGAACCAGGACGTTCAATCTCCTGACCACACCTGTTGTAACTAAGGTATTTTTGCACATAAATTCAATCCAATAAATATTCTTATGAATTTGAAATTGTGTCATAGAAACTTTATTTGGTCCATATCAGGCAAATCTGTGATTATGAAGCTTGGTCCAGGGGTAATTGTATGTAGCACCTCACAGTAGGGACAACAGTTCTTCAAACAGAGTACATGAGGGGAGAGAAGGTATTCGGAAGACCTTAAACAGAGAAATCAACCTTGACCTCCGGTTTTCCAATTAATATCTTTATTTCTCCATAAATTATTGATGTGTTTCCTGCCATTGGAGTCTATATGACATCTCTTGGCTTCCTCTCTTTCCCCCTCTCTCCTTCTTTCCTTTTGTTTTTTAATTGTCTTTCTTTTTTTTTTTTCAACCTGTCATTAGCTTCTAGTTCTCTGATTGAAATGATTTCTCATTAAGACATAATAGGTTATACTTGTGGCACTACATTTGCTGATAATCCGGTTCCATTTTGAACCTCCTTCATTTTTTTTTCCTAATTCACATTTGCTTTTCAACCTGATGTCCCCCCTCTTTTATTATAGTCCACTAATAAAAGATAGCCAAAGAAAAGGGGGCAGGTGGAGAAAATACGTTTTACAAAAACCCACTGACTGTTCGTACTTCTTGTGGACATAGAGATTAGACTTTTTGTTATAATAGTATTTTCAGAGTGCCTACAGATTTCTTTTCTGCACATGGTAATATCCCAGTCAGCAAAGGGTAGTTAATTGACTGCCATACTTTGTACTGGGACTAGTATATATTCTTCTTAAGAGACAAAGTTATGTTTTTGGCTTTTAAATTTGTGTCACAGAATAATTTTAAAGCATGTTTTGTGCAGATGTGGAAAGTTTATCATGGTTACATTTTCCTGAATCTCATAGGTTATTATCTAAGAGTTTTTTAAGATTTTTCAAACAATTTTCATTTTAGTAGCTAATGTATTCTAGAGAGGAAATGAACTCAATACTCATGTGGATCCCAGTGGGGTTATTAGTCATACCAATGTTTCTAGAAATAGGGTAAATGTTTAAAAAATTCATATGCTTTTAAGTTCAGACTTTCTACTTGATGAATTGAATCCTACAAGATTTTCTGAGGAAAAGCAAGAAATCATTTAGTTTGATGTATATTTATTGGGGCACTTCTTCTAAATAGTAACAGGCAAAATATCCAATTTAGGCTATTGGTTCACTACAGAAGTAGATACCTATGCAGTAGAATAAACTCAGCAAACAAAATTTACATGGTAGTTTAAGACATACACATTATATCTAAGTGAAAGCCTTTCTCATGGCTGTTTAAGACACTTGTTTTGATATCAGTCAGAACTGCATTCAAGAGTTGTTCTTATTTTTTGCTCTTATTGAACTGTTTGTGCTTAAATCTTCATGTATTACTTTTCTAGACTGTTAATAAACTGGGCAATTATCAGAGGTTCAGTGGCTTAAAACAACACATTTATTAGTTGATGATTTCTGTGGATCAAGAGTCCTTCCCAGCATGGCTGAGTCTTGTTCAGAGCTTCACAAATGTGTGAGCTCATGTGAAATTTTAGGTTCCTCCTTCAGTCCCCTTGAAAGTTGGCAGAATTCAGTGTCTAGGAGTTGTAGTAGGGAGCCCCACCTCCAAGTCCTAGAGTGTGCTCTTCACTTTTTACCATGTGGCTCAGTACAAAATATGGCAGTTTCCTTCTCCAACGACGGGCAATGAGAGTATTGGTATTGCATAGATCATGCCCAACCACAATTATCTCTCTTTTAACTCAATGAAAATTACTAATTTGTGTCATTGTTTATATCTGCAAAATTCTTTTGCCATTGTCAAATAAAGTGAACTAATCACAGGAATAAAAATCTCATATCCCTGCCCCAATCAAGAAAAGGTATTTTGGCAGGGGATATAGCTCAGTTGGTAGAGTGCTTGCCTTGCAAGCACAAGGCCCTGGGTTCAATCCCCAGCACCGCCAAAAAAAAAAAAAAAAAAAGAAAGAAAGAAAAGGTATTCAAAACAGGATGTGAATTATTGGGAATCATCTTAGAATTATACCAAGACCTCTAATATTTAATGTGTATTTCAAAAATTGAACTAATAGTATTTCCAATTTAATAGGATTTAGAGAACATTTATTAAGATAAAGAATCTTAACCCCTAACATGGTGTTAATAAAGAGATGATGACTATGTTTACTTACCATAATTAATAGTATTTGTGGCATTGATATTTATGAGGGACTTACAAAATGTGTATGAATGTGCATATTTTGTAATGCTGCTTAATTCAATGGCTACATTTGGTTTTTATTCATTTTAATTACATGTATAATTATTTGTCCCTTCTTATTTGTATTATAATGATGTTATTACAGTATTGAGTTTTATGCAATAATTACTGACATTTACAGAACATTTCTCATTTGCCAGGGCATTTTTGCAAATTCTTTTAATGAATTACTCATTTAATTCAAATGCAATACTATAAATTCAGTATTATTAATATGCTTGGTGAACATTAGAAGAAACTCAAATCAAGACATAAAATTACATAGAGTCACGTTGGCATTATGCACCACAATGAAAGTAACAGTTTAAGCAGGCTAGCTTTAGGCCCAACTTTATTTTGCCTTTCTTTGAGTATGAATCATATAATCGTAAGAAAAAGAATGAAAGTGTAAAAGTAATTATGGTTTAAATAGAAGGTGAAGCTAGGGCAAAATAAAAGCAGTTCAAGTTTATTAAAAATTGGAGAGAGAAACCAAGTTTGTAGTTTCCTCAATTTCCTTCCTTCTCTCTCTCTCTCTCTCTCTCTCTCTCTCTCTCTCTCTTTTTTTAATAGTCTTTTATACTAGAGCTTCAAAGAGTTAGTGAACAGTATAGTGGACTTAGAACCTGCTGGAGACTGAGCATCGCACAGATGGAGCGAGGGGAAGGCTATTCCTGGAAGAAAACCTGCACTTTCCCACAAGCTCAATGCTGTAGTTTGAAACAGCTTCATCTTTGTTCTGAATTTCTGAATTGGTGTGTTCCTCTCCAAGGGCCATCCTTTTCTTTTCTTTTTTTCTCCTTCGCAAGATCGGTTTGCACAGAACTCCCACATAGATGTTTTTTGGTTAAAAAAAAACCTGTTCCTCCTAAGAGAATGGCTCCCACCCCATCAGGCACAGAAACCATTCAACTTCTTTAGCTTCCTGCAGTCTTTTCTGGGTGGTATCCGAGTCCGACTCAGGCAGCACCAGGGAGCATAATGTAGGACTCCCACAACGATGCGCAATTTACTTTCACAGCTTTTTGTGCCTATGTCGTGGATTCGGCAACAAAGCAGCTCTGCAACTCTCCTTGATATTGTGGTCCCAATGAATTCCCTTGACAACAGCTGCTCAACGTTTGTTCCTTCTTAGTCACCTGCGTTAGAGCTCGGCTTTTCCCTACAATTATATTTTTCTTTAAACTGCTTCCTGAATTATTTGCTTTCCGACCTTCTTTTGTCTCCTGCAAGTACACTTATTAAAATGAAAATACCAAGGTCAAATGCCTCCCTTCTCATTCCCCCACAAAACTTTTGAATTGGGGGATTATTTATTTATTTGATTGTGCTTGAATTGAGTGTGGGTGTCAGGGTGAAAGAAAGTGAAGATAAAGGGATAGGAAAGGATAGAGATGGCTCGTTTGAACTGTTTTATCACTGGGTCTTCATTCTGTATTACAGTATATTCATGACAGCAAGGTGGAATACTCATACATTTGGTTATTTGTTCTTCAGGAATTTAGAGTGCTAGGTAGAGGAGCAAAAACAAAGAGCACTAGTGTTACAATCAGAAGGCTGTGGTTCTCCCTGGTATTTAACCTTACTGTGGAAATTGGCAAGTTGTTGGACATTCACAAATATTTTTTTATCACATTCCACCTGCAAGGTGTTATGATAATTGCTTGGGATATATTAATGAACAATTCAGAGATAGTCTCAATCATTTGGGAAATTGTGGTTCAAGGAGATACTTTACCTTTTTGATCCTTACTCATACAAGTTCATTTTGAGTTTATAATATATTTTCCTAATCCCTTCATTATAGATCTTTCTATTTAGGGAATATATTCAGATGGAGAGCTGCTCATCCCAGCCCCTTGTCTGCAAATAGCTCTATGCACTATACCTCTTATTTCTCCATCTAATTATTCATTTTTATTAAAGAATACAAAAGCTCACAGTGCAAATAGAGCCCAGAATAAAGAAATTTGAGGCCTAAATTGCCTTTACTTTAAAGCAAAAGCATTACAAATTTTAAATTAATAGAATTTGGGACACTTTAAAAGTTTAAATATAGCTGGGTGCAGCGGTGCATGCCTGTTATCCCAGCGTCCGGGGTGGGGGGGTAGAGATGTGTGTGGGAGGGTGTGAGACAGGAAGATCTCAAGTTCAAAGCCAACCTCAGCACCTTAGCAAAGCCCTAAACAACTCAGTGAGTCTCCGTCTCTAAATGAAATACAAAAAAGTGCTGGGGATGTGGCTCAGTGGTTGAGTATCCCAGAGTTCCACCCCCGTACCCCTTAAAAAAATTTACTTGAGCCCAGGCGGAAATCTTAGGCCTTTCAGTGCCATTTTACAGTGTCCCTAGGAGAGAGCACCCTCCTCCGGTAGACTGGGTCCCCACTGGGAATCTCAGGCCAGTCGGTACCATCATACAGCATCTCTGGGAGAGAGCAACTGCCTGCGAATGCCTGAGTCCGCAGCACGGAGCTCAGGCCTGCCTGGGCTATCAAGCCCAGTGTCTCCATCACTGAGCACAGGTCCGCACCCTCTCCCTAACTTTGTCTAGTGCCCAGGCCCACATGCAGGCCTGGAGTCTCGTGCCTGTGCTGCATCTGATCGTCTATCAACACCAGGCCTCCTCTGCCCAGAAGCATTGATCATTCCCAACCTGAGGTAGTGGGACAGCACCCTTCTTGGGTCACTGCTTGATCAAGCACCTCTCAAACATCAGGCCATTGAAAAATAAGAGGTTTGAACTGTACAGTATATTTTTATCACAGAACGTTTTTAAATTAATTGTAACACTCTGCTTATTCCTAATATAACCACTATATTCCTACCTTTTTCTTTTATCAATATTCTTACCACTCTATCTTCCTCTTATATGTCCATTTCCTTGGAGAATTTCTTTTTTCTCACACTAACAACCTATTTATTTTAATTCCACTTCCACTATTCATATGATATAGTATATCAATAGACTCACTTCTTATCTCATTAGTGTTTTGTTCTATACCCCTCCTCATTCTCCCTGTCCAATATTAGAAATTGCAGTCCTTATTGCAAACTTACTGGATATGCTGTAGATAATAATTTGAACTCATCTCTGTTTATTAAGACAATACTGTTAATATCTTAATAGGGACTACTTAGATTAAGGACACATATTGTTTATATGGTGTGCTGCTAATAATAATCTCTCAATTCAAGGGGAGATATTGAAAATAGGCAGGAACCCTATAAGTCTTTAGGGGGAAACTGCAAAACTTAAGATTTGCACTCCTAGAGGGGAAGGTACACTAATGACATGAGAAAACATGGGAAGAAAATGTCCCAAACAAACCCAGATACTATACCAAAAGAACCCAATGACAACATGGCAGAAACATTGTCAGAAAGGGAGTTGTACATAATTAAAATGATCCGAGAAGCAAACGAGGAGCAAATTAATCATGTACAACCAATGCTAAAACAATAATTCTGACAAACAAAAAATCATTTCAATAAAGAGATAGAGATTCTGGAAAAAAAAAAAACAACAAAAAACAGAAATCCTGGAAATGAAGGTTACAATAAACCAAATTAAAAACTGAATAGAAAGCTTAACCAATAGGATAATCACATGGAAGACAGAACCTTAGACAATGAAGACAGAATATTTAATCTTGAAAACAAACTCAACCAGATAGAGAAGATGGTAAGAAATCATGAACAGAACCTCCAAGAGATATGGGACATCATGAAACAACCAAATTTAAGAGTTATTGGGATTGAGGAAGGCACAGATACACAAACCAAAGGAATGAGTAATATGTTCAATTAAATAATATCAGAAAATTTCCCAAATCTGATAAATGAAATGGAAAATTAAATTCAAGAGGCTTATAGGACATCAAATGCTCAAAATGACAACAGATCCACACCCGGCACATTATAAAGAAAATACCTAATATACAAAACAAAGATAGAATTTTAAAGGCTGCAAGAGAAAAATATCGGATTACATGTAGGGGGAAAACAATATGAATATCAGCAGATTTTTCAGCACAGATCCTAAAAGCAAGAAGGGCCTGGAACAACATATTCCAAGCACTGAAAGAAAATGGATGCCAACCAAGAATCTTATACCCAGCAAAACTTACCATCAGATTTGAAGATGAAATAAAATCATTCCACGATAAACACAAGCTAAAAGAATTCACAAGTAGAAAGCCTGCCCTACAGAAAATCCTCAGCAAAATATTCCAAGAAGAAGAAATGGGAAACAACAATGTAAGTCAGCAAAGGGAGGAATTACCCTAAAGGAACAGCTAATTAAAGGAAAAACCAAGTAATATTAAAATCCCAAAATAAGTCAAAATGACTGGGAATACAAGTCGTATTTCAATAATAACCCTAATTGTAAATGGTCTAAACTAATCAATCAAAAGACATAGACTCCAGATTAGATTTAAAAAAAAGACCCAACATTATGCTGCCTTCAAGAGATGCATCTCATAGAAAAATATGCCCACAGACTAAAGATGAAAGGTCAGGAAAAAAACATATCATGCACATGGAATTAGTAAAAAAAGCAGGAGTTTCATCCTCATTTCAGATAAAGCAGACACTTCAAGCCAAAGTTAGTCAGAAGGGATAAAGAAGGACATTTCATACTACTTAAGAGAAGCATATATCACCAAGACCTAATAATCATAAATATTTATGCACCAAACAATGGTGCATCTATGTATGTCAATCAGATCCTTCTCAATTCCAGGAACCAAATAGACCAAAAAACAATAATACTGGGAGACTTTAACATTCCTCTCTCACTGTTGGACAGATCTTTCAAGCAAAAATTGAACAAAGAAACCGCAGAACTCAATGACACAATCACTAATTTAGACTTAACAGATATATATAGAATATTCCATCCATCAAAAAGCGAATATACTTTCTTCTCAGCAGCTCATGGATCCTTCTCTAATATAGACCACATGTTATGCTACGAAGCTACTCTTAGCAAATACAAAAGCATAGAGATACTACCTTGTATTCTATTGGATCATAATGGAATGAAATTAGAAATCAATAATAAAGTTAAAAACAGAAACTACTACAACACATGGAGATTAAAAAATACACTATTGAATGATACATAGTTAACAGACATTAGGGGGAAATAAAAAAATTCTTAGAGGTCAATGAGAACAGAGATACAACATATCAAAATCTCTGGGATACTATGAAAGCAGTGCTAAGAGGAAAATTCATTGCATGGAATGCATTCAATAAAAAAATGAAAAGTCAACAAATCAATGGCCTCACATTACAGCTCAAAGCACTAGAAAAAGAAGAAGAGATCATCACCAAAAGTAGTAGAAGACAGGAAATAATTAAAATCAGAACTGAAACCAATGAAATTGAAACAAAAGAAACAATTCAAAAAATTGACATGACAAAAAGTTGGTTCTTTGAAAACTTAAACAAAATTGATAAACCCTTAGCCACACTAATGAAGGAGAGAGAAAACACAAATTACTAAAATTTCTGATGTAAATGGAAATATTGCAACAAACACAATTGAAATACAAAACATAATTAGAAGCTATTTTGAAAATTAATACTCCACCAAAATAGAAAACGTGGAGGACATCAACAGGCTCCTAGAGGCATATGAGCCACCCAAACTGAATCTGGAGGACATACATAACTTAAATAGATCAATTTCAAGCAATGAAATAGAAGAAGTCATCAAAAGCCTACCAACAAAGAAAAGTCCAGGACCAGATGGATTCACAGCCGAGTTCTACAAGACCTTCAAAGAAGAGCTCATTCCAATACTCCTCAAAGTATTTCATGAAATAGAGGAGGAAGGAACCCTTCCAAACTCATTCTATGAAGCTAATATCACCCTGATACAAAAACTAGAGAAGGACACATGGAGGAAAGAAAATTTCAGACCAATATCCCTAATGAACATGGATGCAAAACTTCTTAATAAAATTTTAGCAAATTGCATACAAAAGCATATTAAAAAGATAGTGCACCATGATCAAGTGGATTTCATCCTGGGATGCAAGGTTGGTTCAACATCCAGAAATCAATAAATGTAATTCACCACATCAACAAACGTAAAGTCAAGAACCACATGATTATTTCAATAGATGCAGAGAAAGCATTTGATAAAATACAGCACCCCTTCATGCTCAAAACACTAGAAAAAATAGGTATAGTAGGGAGGTTCCTTAATATTGTACAGGCTATCTATGCTAAGCTCACAGCTAACATCATTCTAAATGGAGAAATATTGAAAACATTCCCCCTGAGAAGTGGAACATGGCAGGGATGCCCTCTTTCTCCACTTCTATTCAATATCATCCTTGATACTCTGGCCAGAGCAATAAGAAAGACCAAAGAAATTAGAGGAGTACAAATAGGAAAGGAAAAGCTCAAAGGAGCCCTATTTGCTGATGACATGATTCTCTATTTAGAAGACCCTAAGAATTCCACCAGGAAACTTCTGGAACTCATAAAATGAATTCAGTAAAGTAGCAGGATATAGCAGGATATAAAATTAATGCTCATAAATCTAATGCATTTTTATTTGTAAGTGATGCATCCTCTGAGAGAGAAATTAGGATAACTACCCCTTTCACAATAGCCTCAAAAAAATAAAATACTTGGGAGTCAATCTAACAAAAGAAGTGAAAGACCTCTACAATGAGAACTACAGAACACTAAGGAAAGAAATTAAAGAACATCTGAGAAGATGGAAAGTTCTCCCATCTTCTTGGATAGGCGGAATTAATATTGCCAAAATGGCCATACTACCAAAAGCGCTATGCAAATTTAATGCAATTCCAATTAAAATTCCAATGAAGGACCTCATAGAAATAGAACAAGCAATCATGAAATTCATTCGGAGGAAAAAGAGACCCAGAAAAGCTAAAGCAATTCTTAGCAAGAAGAGTGAAGTAGGGGGTATCACAATACCAGACCTTCAACTATATTACAGAGCAATGTAACAAAAACAGCATGGTATTGGCACCAAAATAGACAGGTAGATCAATGCTACAGAATAGAGGACACAGAGACAAACCTACACAAATATAGGTATCTCCTACTGGACTAAGGAGCCAAAAACACAATGGAGAAAAGATAGCCTCTTCAACAAATGGTGCTGGGAAAACTGGAAATCCATTTGCAGCAAAATGAAACTAAACCCATATCTCTCACCCTGCACATAACTCAACTCAAAATGGATCAAGGACCGAGAAATCAGACCAGAGACTCTGCACTTAATAGAAGGGAAAATAGGTCCAAATCTCCATCATGTTGACCTAAGACCAGATTTCCTTAACATGATTCCCAAAGCACAAGAAATAAAAGCAGAAATCAATGATTAGAATAGATTCAAACTAAAAAGCTTTTTCTCAGCAAAGGAAACAATCAGCAATGTGTAGAGAGAGCCTTCAGAGTGGGAGAAAATCTTTGCCTCACACACTTCAGATACAGCACTAATCTCCAGAGTATATGAAGAACTCAAAAAACTTTACCCCAAGAATACAAATAACCCAATTAATAAATGGGCTAAGAAAAAAAGCAGACACTTCACAGAAGAGTATCTACAAGCAATCAACAGGTATATGAAAAAATGTTCAACATCTCTAGTAATAAGAGAAATGCAAGTCAAAACTACCCTAAGATATCATCTCACCCCAATTAGAAAGTCTTTTATTAAGAATATAGGCAACAACAGGTGTTGGCGAGGGTGTGGGGAAAAGGGTACACTCATACCTTGCTGGTGGGGTTGCAAATTGGTGCAGCCACTCTGGAAAGCAGTATGGAGATTCCTTCAAAAACTCGGAATGGAGCCACCATTTGACCTAGCTATCCCATTCCTTGGCCTATAGCTAAAGCACTTAAAATCAGCATACTACAGTGATGCAGCCACGTCAATGTTTATAGCAGCCCAATTCACTATAGCTAGATTGTGGAACCAACCCAGATGCCCTTCAGTAGATGAATGGATAAAAAAAACATGGTATATAACACAATGGAATATTATTCAGTCATAAGATAATAAAATTATGGCATTTGCAGGTAAATGGATGGAATTGGAGGACATCATGTTATGTGAAATAAGCCAATCCCTGAAAACCAAAGGCTGAATGATTTCTCTTATGAGTGGTTGATGACACATAGCAGGGGTTGGGGGAGGTATGGGAAGAATGGAGAAGGGATGGATTGTGTAGATGAAAATGAGGGGTGGGGAGAGGGCAGGGAATGAAAGATAACAGAATGAGATAAACATCTTTACCCTATGTATATGTATGAATATTCACATTGTATGATTGTACTTTGTGTACAACCAGAAAAATGATAGTTGTACTCCATTTGTGTACAATGAACTAAAATTAAATATATAAATAAATAAATAAATAAATAAATAAATACAGAATATTCTATCGCTATGACTGTACTAGATAAGTCATTTTTAGTTTGAGTACAACATTTAAACGGCATTTTAAAAATAATTATAACTAGAATAAGTTAATGAAGCACTCATGAATAAATGTAAATAGTGACAGCAGTGACATGAAGCATGTATTTGCAAGGAAATAAAGTACAGCGTGAGTGAAATTAAGTTACCATCATCATAAAATAAACTATCTAAAGATATTTTATATAAACCTCAAGGTAACCACAAAAATTTGCACAATAGGGAATAAGTAATCAAAATGTATCAATACAAAATATGACCCAGAGAGGAAAACATGAAAAACTATAAGACTATCAGAAAACAACTAAGAGCAATAGTAAATCGCCCCATACTCATAATTATTTTTAATGAAATCGATTAAACTTACAGTCAAACATCAAGTGATTCATGCCTGTAGGACAAGCTACTTGGAGGCTGAAGCAGCAGTATTACTTTATCACAGGAGGTGGAGGGCAGCCTGGGCAACATAGAGAAATGCTTTTTCAGAAGAGAAAGAAAGGAGGCTAGGGTATAGCTCAGTTGTTAGAGTGTTTGCCTCACAAACACTAAAGCCCTGGGTTCAATCCCCAGCATGGCAAAGAAAAAAAAAAGAGAGAAAGAAAAATTTAACAATAGAAGCAATAACAATAATGAGGACAGACAACACTGAGTGCCAGGAAACACACAGAAACCAGACTCAGCTACATACTGTCTGCAAGAGACCCATTTTACATTTGAGGATGTATGTAAGCTAAAAGTGAAAGAATGGAAAAAATTTTCTTGCAAACAGTAACCGCTTACATGAAAAAGAACAAATAAACAGTTTTTTAAGCCACAAACTGTCACAAAAGATAGTCTGTTTTATGATGATAAAAGGATCAGTTAATCAGAAGGATATAACATTTACAAATACATGTATGCTCAACATCTGAGCAGCTGAATATATAAACAAAAATGAATGTTCTGAAGAAGAAAGAGTAAGCAATGCAATAATTGTAAGAGATTCCAAACCCTCACTTTAAATAAAGGATAGAACACTCAGATGTTAAATAAACAGAAAATCTGAAAAACATTCTAAACCAATTGGTGGTAACAGATATGTAAGTTTACACACACATCTACAAAATGTATAAGCTACCAGCAAAGGTAAGAACATATTTTTTCATGTGCACACAGCATTCTCCATGAAATATCACATATTAGGTTACAAAATAAGCCTTAAATATATAATAGATTTAAAATCACACCATTTTTTTTTGTGTGTGATCAAAATGGAATGAAGCCAGAAATTGGAAGCAAAAGAAAAATGGGATTTTTTTTTTAAATGTTGATATGCAGTAACACATCCTTGAAAAACCAAATGGGAAAAAGAAAAAACCAAAACAGAAATTTACAAATCTAGAACAAATGCATAACTTTCTAGAAACTTAAAACCTACCAAGTGTAAATTATAAGGAAGTAGAATACCTGGACAAACTAATAGCAAATGGGGAGTTTGATTACTATTTAAATATCTCTCAACAGATCAAGTCTTGGAATCAGATGGTTTCATTAGGGTATTCTACTAAAAAAATGCATCAATACTTCTCAAATTTAGTCGAAAAAATTGAAAGAGAGCACATCTCCTCTAGTTTTATGAGAGGAAAATTGCCCTCACACTCAAGTTAGACAGAGATACAGCAAATAAAGAACACTAATGACCAACATCCTTGATGAATGCAGATGTAAAAATCCAACAAACGGATTCAATGCACAATAGAGGGATAATATACCATGACCAAACAGGATTTAGACCTAGGATGGAAGTAGGGTCAACATGTGCAAATAAATAAACGTGATATACCATAATGGTAGAACAAGAATTGAAATTAAATGACCATCTTAATAAATGAAGATAAAACAGTTGACAAAATGTTCACTTTCTTGTTAAACACTCCCAACAAAATAGGTATAAAAGGACCTTACTGCAATGTAATAAAAACCATGTCTGAAAAATTCACTGGAAACAAAATTCTCAACAGTAAAAAATCAAAACTTTTCTTTAGGTTAAGGACAAAATGAAAACTTCTATTTTTGTCACTTGTATTCAATGTCATACTGAAATTTCTAGGCAAAGCAATTAGGATAGAAAAGAGGTTAAAAAAAAAAAAAAGGCATCTAAACTGGAAAAGAAAAAAAATATGATTCTTCTTTGAAGAGAACATGATTTTCTAGGTGGAAAAACCTAAAACAATCTCTCTCTCTCTCTCTCTCTCTCTCTCTCTCTCTCTCCCTCTTTCACACACACACACACACACACACACACACACAGACACACACACCATGAAAACATAATAACATGATAAAGTATAATACAAAATCACCATACAAAATTATGTGCATTTCTAAACATTAACAATGAACACAATGAACTCAATAAAAAAATAAAATTAAGAAAACAATTCCCTTTACATAAAGTTCAAAAATAATAAAATTCTTAAGCATAAATATAACCCATGAAATAAAAGCATTCTGTACTTGAAACTACAGAGGGTTAATGAAATAATTGGAAAGCAATAAGGAGCATACCAAAATGACTAGGAATGGAGACATTCTAACACCCAGTCATCCCACTCCTTGGTATTTAGCCAAAAGAATTAAAACCAGCATACCTTTGTGATACAGGCACATCAATGGTTATAGCAGCACAACTCACAATAGCAATGCTATGGAACTACCCCAGCTGCCCATCAGCAAATGAATGGTTTAAGAAAATGCATGTAATATATATGCACAATGGAGTTTTCTCAGTCATTAAAAAGAATGAAATGATAGCATTTGACAATAAATGAATGGAACTGAAGAACGGTATGGTAAGTATAGTAACTCAGACTCAGAATGGCAAAGATTAATAGTTTTCTCCCATATGTGAAAGTGTGACATCCTGCATGACCACTTATTCAGGACTACACTGACCGATCAATGAGAGGAGTAGGAAAAAGACAAACAGACACAAAAGCAGAGAAAAAGCCGGGGCTTGGTGGTTCAGCCTGCCTCTAGTGGAGGAAGACTGACTACAAGATAGCTCAGCATGTTTATTCCATAGGCTTAAACATCAGAGAGATCTATTGTGAGAAAGCTTCTTCAAGAAAAACAAAACCAAAGCTGAAGGTAAAAGCAACCCAATTAGAACTTCTCAGCTTGTGCCCATAATTCTCCACCTCCTGGTACTAGATGTTTGAACTCAAGTTTACAAACTAATAAAATTCCTTGCTGGTCAAGGTATTTGAGCAGGGTGTCACCATACAGCTGGGCAGTTTTTGATGGGAGCCTTTGCACCAAAATTCCCAAGAGAAGTGTCATCTATCTTTGAGCAGTTCAAAGACCCATAATTCATTCACTGCTCCCAATATGGAAACTAGAATAAAGTAAGTGGAAAAGGGATGGCAGGGTGGATCTCACAAAAATAGAGGCAATATCAGTGGACTAGAGGAAGGAGACTAAGGAGGAGGGAGGAGGAATGGGAAAAGGGAGGAAACGTATAATGACTCTGAAAAAATTCTGCTTATATTTGTATAAATATATTAGAGTGAATTCCACAGAATTCCATAGGTATACCAGTAAAGCACCAATTTGAAAAAATACAAACAAATAGAAGGGAGACTAGTAGAAGAGGATGATAAATTAGGTGGAGAGAGGAGGGGAGAGAAAGAGTAAGCACGGCAAAATGGAGAAAATTATAGTCCATGCATGTATGATTATAAAAATAAACTTCACTATTATGTGTAAATATAATGCCCTAATAAAAATATTTTAGAAAGTATACATGCTCATAGATTCAGAAATGGCATATGGTAAAAATATCTCTATTTTCCAAAGTAATCTATAGATTTAATGCCATCCCTATAAAAATTCTAATGGTGTTTTTTTTTTAATTTCAGAAATAGAAAAAATAAAATCCTAAAAGTTATGTTGAATAAAGAATACCACAAATAGCTAATAGCAAAACTGGATCAATTACATTACCTGATTTTAAAATATATTATGAGACTATAATAATTAAAACAGTATAGCATGACATAAGAAAAGACATAGAACAATGGAACAGAATAGAGAGACTAGAAATAAACCCACAGACATATGATTACATGATCTGCTACAAGAGTACCAATTATACACAATGGAGAAAGGATATTCTCTTCAAAAAAATGGTTCTTGAAGAGTGGAAGGTGTGGAGCAACTGGAATTTTGCACAATGTTGGAAGTGATCCCCATCAGAAGAGTAGCTAACAAAGATTTTCTCCCATTACATAGGCTGTCTTTTCTTGATCTTAATCATTAGCTTTGCTGTTCCAAAGCTTTTTTATTTGATGGTGTCCCAATTATTGA
This sequence comes from Glaucomys volans, assembly GCA_020662805.1. Taxonomy (NCBI): domain Eukaryota; kingdom Metazoa; phylum Chordata; class Mammalia; order Rodentia; family Sciuridae; genus Glaucomys; species Glaucomys volans. The sequence goes on along the minus strand of JAJEJO010002512.1, from coordinate 37,101 downwards.
TTCTTGGTTTTATGAAATAAGAATCTTGAAATGATATCTATTCTCTCATGTTCGCTGTGGCATCATTCACAATAGGCAAGATATGGAACCAACCTAAATGTCTGTCAAGACGTGAATTGGTGAAGAAAATATGGTATTTAAATACAGCAGAATATTATTCAAGACTAAAGAATGAAATCCTACCATATATGGACAGCATGCATGAATGGAGAGGACATTGCTCTCATTGAAAAAAGATTGTAACAGAAGTATAAATACTGTATGATTTGACCTATTTGACTTAGGTAAAATATTCAAGCTAGAGAAAGAGAATAGAATTGTGGGAGAAAGTGGGAAATGGTAGTTGCTGTCTAATGTGTACAAACTTTTCACTACGCAAGATGAATGAGTTCTTAAGATTGGCAATACAGCATTTAGTTAATAAAACTGTATTTGTTCTTAAAGACTTGGGAAGCTAAGGTAGGAAGATAACAAGTTAGAGTCCAGCCTTGGCAACTTACCAAGACCCTATTCCAAAATTAAACAAATATGAAGAGCTAAGATGTTGGTCAGTGGGGGAGCACCCCTGAGTTTAATCCAGTTAATTAACACTCACACACACACACATACACACACACACCAGTTATTAGTATATGACATCTATCTTCAAATTCACTTAATGTTTTCAAGATGGTCACTGAATATGTGTCCATTGCTTCTAGTTCACATCAGCAGGGAACGACTGAATTGAATGTGGAATCTTTAAATAGATTTCCCAGGATCAACCACGAACTCAGTTTCCATCTCATTTCTAACTATATCTACAAGGGTGCAAGGGAAATGTGGACTTGAGGGAAACACTTTAGAAATACCTCCCTTATTCCTATATGGGGGCTGTTATTATGGAGCAAATGCTATCCCTATCTATATATAGATGATAGATGGGTAAAAATATGGTATATAAATAAACTTGTGTAGGTTGAACATAAGATAGACAGATATTTTAGTTTAAATATTTAAATCATTTTTAAGTCAGATAAGGAAAATTGTTTATACACTGACAGTGGTTTTCAAATGTCTAGGATCAGATTGGTTAAAACCAGATGCTTCCTTATATTGGAAAGTGACAGTTGAGGATTTATGGGGATGTGTTGGTTAACTTTCCATCATTCTAACCAAAATACCTGTAAAAATGACAAAGAGGAAGGAAAATTGAATTGGGATCACGGGGTTCAGAGATTTAGTCCCTGGTGGGCTGAGTCCATTGCTCTGTGTCCAATGTGACAACAGCATGGCAAGAGGGCGCAGGGAAGGAGCAGTGTTCCCCATGTGGTTGACCAGGAAACAGAGAGAGGGAAGAGACTGTAGGGAAGAAGCAGCCCTCCAGGGCATACCCCTAGTGACCCACTTCTTCCAGTCATACCCCCACCTGCTTCTGGTTACCACCCAGTCAGTCCATTCAAACCGAGATGAACTCACTAAGTTACAACTCTCACAATCCAATCATTTACATCCAAATATCCCTGAATTAACATGGGAGGTTTGGTGGACACCTTATATCCAAATCATAACAGGAGAGTACTAGAAGGAGTAAAGGAAAACAAGCAGAAGGCATATCCCAAGGTCGTGGCCCAAAGAGAAGAGTTGTGCAATTTTTGGACTCACATAACAGAAATGCATTTGATCTCTTTAGAGAAAAAAGGATTTTATTTCACAGAAAAGAATGAATATTTTGTACATAACCACTTTTTCATATTTTACTTTAAAGTGACTTGTCAAAAAAATCTATGACAGATGTTAGACTAAAGAACTCAGGTTCTTTGACTACCAATTTAGTACTCTTCTGCTAAATTACATTAGAATTAACCAGTAGAATTCATATACACGTCCCTAAGCTTTGGAGTTTTCTCTTTTGCTAGCTCATGCTCTATGGTTCTAATTGATTTATTGATTTATTCAATAAAGCAGATGCTGCACATAATGAGTAGTAACTATAAACTCAAATGAAATCAGCATAGCTAAAGGAGAAACCCTGCTCTAAATTAATGCATTATACACATGCCCATGTATGTAGAATTATTCTTATATTAATAAACGTTATGAAGCACAGGGAAGGGAAAAATCCAGTTTCACTTACTCTGTTACCCTGAATATTTTTGTTTAAAAATACATTTGTATTAAAATTTAGGATAATTCCATTTTGGTGATTCTTCAAGTGTTTAGACAGCCAGATAAATATTCTGGTACATTTTATTCTTTGTTTTTACAATAAATAAAATTATGCTTAAAGCAATTTGCTAATGAGCATGTACTTTGTTACTAAAAAACAGTGCAACAACGATAGATTGATTAGCCAGAATATGAGTCTTTAGATTCATCTTCAGTATGAAAACACACATACTCACATACTTCCAGAAAAATCATTAGTAATTTTTACTTCGCACATGTTCGTTTCTTCTTGAGTATTCTGATCTGAATACTCAAGCATGTCACTTTCAGGAATTGCAAATCAGGTTTTTGCCCAAACATAAAAACACTGGTGGTTTTGGTTCCTCTTTTCTTCCTTGGGAAAATGGACTCTGACTTTGATTACTTACTATCCTTCCCAGGTGAGCTTCTGAAAGGTGAGAGTTCTCTAATATGTTCATATGCGAACTATGGGAGTTATTTTCCTCTTTCAGTCATGGTCATGGTTTAAAACTTTACATGGCTGCATATAATCTGATGTAAATGAAGAGACTTTATGCTGACCATGTGGAACATGGCTTTCTTCCGCAGGAATTGAAGCTATCTTAGGGTTTGAATGGTGTTCTAAACACAGTGAGAGCAAAAATAGCCATCACAGATTAATCTTGCTATCTGGATAATATTCATCTGCTTATACCTCTTAATTCTAGAAGACAATTCTCCAGCTTACTTAGCCTTTTAAGTTGAATGTGTTGTTTTTATTTCCCTTGTCATCAAGGTGTGATCCCATGATCACATGGAGAATAAACACCATATTCTCTCTACTATCTTCCCTATTCCTACCCTACTCATATATGAGTGAATCCCATCGTGTACCTCACAAAACTGGGGCCCTAATTAGAATAAGCTAAATTCAATGCATGCACAGTTTTATCAAAAGGGAATTTTGTCATGTATAACAAACAAACAAAAAACAATAAAGATACCATATTCTCAATGTGGAGACCCCTTAATCTGCATATTCCAGATTTTCCAAATGATTATGATACACTCAAGTTGGTGAGCCCTACTTGAAAGATTTTATGTTCTGTTTAAGAATGTTTTCTTGAGGTTATTGAATAAAATAAGCATGTGGTGTTTTCCTCCCATTCTGGTTGCATACCAAAGAGCTGTAAAGGTGATTGCTGATCAGTGTGGATTGGCTTTATATACTATATATAAAGTTGCTACATAAATGCTGAAGTAGTGCAGTTATTTGATGTTTCAGGGAAAATTTTGGTCCATCCAAGGTGGTTTCTGCTTTATTTTCCTTGGAATATTATCCAAGAACATGAAAAAAGTGTTCATTGTTTCAGGAGAATAAAACAGAAAGAAAATGTTCCCTTCCATTAAAGATTATTTCACCATTGAATGAAGTGTTCAAAAAATTAGGCAACCAGTAAACTTACATGAAACGAGTTTATAATAAGAGTAATAAGAGAAACATGCAAACCAAGCACACTTACATAGGGAGCAGGCAGGTAATGAATGCTAATGTATGTATGAATATTTGGGAATGTTTTCTAATTACTGTTAAAATACTATTTCTTTTGATACTTCTACTTCTAGAAAGGTCAAAGACTTTCTGATGATTAGAAAGTTAATTTAAGAATTTTATTCACCCATATCAAAATCATCTTGATTGAAAACAAAACTAGATAAACTGTCAATACTTGGTCATTATCTCTTTTACAAAATAATCAAATATTTTAGTTATATGTAAATATTTGTAACATTTCATGTTTTTCTCCAAATATAAGGATCATAAAAGCAATCAGAATGAATTGAAAAAATGATTGTTCTTTTACTACTTAAAGATATTAAAGCAAAAGAGAAATGGTTAAGGGTATTGACTAGGATTTCTATTTTTTTTTAATTTGGTCATTTTCCTTAGAATTTTTTTTAAAGGAAAAAAAGTAATGAAAACAAATGTAAATCTATGCCCTTAAGAATTTTCTCTTTCCTTATGTACAAAAGTATGCAACTTATATAAAGACAACTCCATTTTTTAAGTTAGATGGGCAGGTTCTGCATATCTAGACATCATATTAGATTGAGGAAACAAGAATGAAGGAACACATATGTATTGCTGTCTCTTTGTGAAAGTAGTTAGTATACTGCTTTTCCATTTTGTTTTTGGAAAAAAATAAATATTTGTTGGTCATGGTTCTGGAAGTTATATTATTTTCCTATTATTGCCATAACAAATTACCACATTTTGTGGTAGATTAAACACCACAAATATATTAAGTTAGTTCATTAGGTCAGAAATCTGATAGGGGTCTTGTTGGAATAACACTCAAGGTGTTGCCCTGACTGAGTTCCTTTCCGGGAGTTCTGTGGGGAAATCTGTTTCCTTGTATATCCAGGATCTGGAGGTCTTCCTCTTTGATCTGTTCATGGCAACTTTCTTCATCTCTGAGGCAGCAAGAGTGAATTGAAACCTCCCCATTCTCTGCCTCTCTGACTGTTGGCAGGCAGGAAGGTTTTCTACATTTAAGAATTTCTGTGATTTAATTGGTCTCCAAAATAAAACAGAATAATTACTTAATTTCAAGGTTTTAAATATTGCTTACATATGCAAAATATCTCTTCCTTCTAAGGCAACATTTTTACCAACTCTGTGGAGGATTAGACTTTGGATTTTGTTGAATTCCATTAGTCTTATACCACTCATTATATTTTCTCAAATATTGAGACAGGGAAATGGACACTTACCTGCAAAATTATTTCTTTATTTCTCTTTTTATTTAAACAAGTGTAAATATACAAAAGATCCTCTTAAAGAGACTGATGGACAATGTATGATTTGATGCTAGAACACCCAGGGAAGGATATTTTGAGACTAAAGAAATCTTTAGAACATTCTGATAGCTTTCAGTCACACAGTCTTCTGTGTTTTAACACTTTCCCGTGACACAGTAAATTGAGTTATTGCATAAAAACCAGAACTTATAGCCAAAATTCATTATAGGACTTTCCCTAGAGATGTTGCCCCAATTTTCCTTGGTGGTCATAAAAGCAGGTAAAAATGCAGAAATGGTAGGTAAAATATCATTTCATCTTAACCTAAAACCTACCACGACCATGTCTTACATTATCTGTTCAGGAATGAGATTTTAATTGGACAAAGTAATTAAAAGATATAGAAAGAAGGTAAAAGATGAATGACTAAAATATTAAAAGAAAGATGGAGCTTCATGATTAAAAAAAAAAGCTTATCATTTAGCACTGAAAATTTTCACCAATAATAATCCAACCTCCTTGTGTTACACACGACAAATCTGGAATGGCACTCAGTTCCTTTAAATAATTCTGTGCAGTCACTGAGGGAGCTTGATCATCACAGTATTTGGTCAGTGTATCAGCAGCAACTTAACCTTCTGCTTACTTTAAGAAATACAGAACTTTCAATTTCTAGGAAGAAAGCACCTACAATCTGATCCACACCTTGCTTCTGTCTCCTGGGTCCCTTGCTCTTCACATTCTGCAATCCTCCTAGTCTTTCAGTCCTAGCCCCCACTGCAGTCCTATGCTCTCTCATTCACTATAGCTTCTATCTTTGATCACTGTGCTCCCTCCAGAGTGCTAATCCTCAAAATTTATCTTGTTTATCAATAGGCTGCCAGAAATTGTGAAGGAATGTCTTAAAATAGTGCTTTCAGAGTTTAATGAAAAATTCTTGTTTGCTATTCTAAAAGGACATTGCATAAAAATACTCAATATAAACTATATAAAGAAGAAAGCACAATTGAGAACTAAATTCTATTGCTCAAATCCTATAAATTAATTTATTATGATAACTGTGCCAACTGACACAACATGAAATAATTGTCATAGAACTATACCATAACAATATAATTGAATAAAAATACCAATTAGTTCAAAAAGGATTTAGAAAGCCTTCACAAAAATCTGTTCATTTATAATAATTCTAACATTTTTCAGAAATTAAGTCTGGGAATATTAAAAAGTGTTTTCATCATTCCAATTTGAATGGACCCCATTACTATATTAAAGGTCAAAGAAAGTCTATGATAAAATCAGACTTGCTTAACTGAATTCAATCTAACATATAACATTTACCCATTTTTAACCACAAAATCCTTTTAATGTATTATACCTGATAATATGAGCACATTTGGTGAGACTTTGTGTTGAATATATTAATGAGCAATGCATTTTTAATATGACTTTTAGAAAGTAAAATATGCCACTCTAAGAGTTGGTCTTCAAGAAGACATTTATATTCTAATAACAAAATTTGACCCATGGTATGTAGGGAATATTCAGACATTGTCATAGTGTGCATTATGAAGGAGTACTAGTATATTATAAAATAATAAGCATAAATTCTATGGTTTAACTTTTCATGATCAGTTTTGTGCAGAATCATTTTAAGTTCTCTTCTCTGAGCAGTCACAGAGTCATATATGTCCAAATAATCTGTGATTTTTCAACATGTGTGTTGTTCTGCACCGAACAACAAAGGGCGGAGTGTCCTCTCTGGGCCAGCCAGAGGGGAAGACGGGGTCGAGCAGGATGGTGAGTGTCGGCGACTGGAAAAGAAACCATACCAGCCGGGAGGTCTGTTGAAGCAGAAACTTGTTTAATAGGGAAGTGAAACAGGTATATGAAAAGGGAGCCAGTGAGAAAAAAACAAAAAAAAGGGGAGGAGATACAGGCGGGGGGCCAATCATCTTAAAGGTCAACAGCCCATGCAGTATACAGCAAGGCCTGCAGGGCAGAGGTCTCCTAAGATGTAATAGTGGCCACGAGCTGCTCACGTTCACGGAAGTCGAATGAGCCAATCCTGGGCCGCCACCTTGGTGGTACCACGAGTGGGGGAGGCTTTTGCCCCGAGGGTGTTGTTGTTATTACGGTCACCATTTTAAGGTGTGTCCCTACACATGTGAACTTGTATACTCTTTAAGGTAGCATGGTGGGCCTTTAGACTGATATTGTCCAAAGAATGCATCTTTTAGGTAAAATGTGATAGAAATGTAATTCAAATTTTAGGAGCACATCAAATTAGGAAGGTCTAATGAGACAGAAAATTTGATTTCCATTTTATTTGTTATAAGGGACAATTAAATTGTTTGATACTGGTTCACACACTGGACATGTGAGACATGAAGTTCACTGTAAGAATCTGTCTGCTACTTCCATGAAAGACCTTTTCGGAGGCTGTATTTGCTCATTTATGTATGTGTATGTTTATTTATTTTTTGCAGAAATACCTATCACAAGTAAAAATTAAGGAAAGATTCTAACTTGATTGACACATTTCGGGCCATGCCATCTCTATTTATCAGAGAATTAAATATTAACTTCCTCAAAATGAAACAAGCGGCAAGGACAAACTTGATGTCTGAAAACCATACATAATCTATTGTGTAGGCCAAATATTCATTTACTAATAAGGCCTTATTCAGGTAGAGGCAGAAAAATAACTCTCCTTCCTCACCCAAAAGTTGCTCATTGTAATTTCCAAAGTGAATACCATATTATGCATCTGTCTGCCAGTTTCATTTTTCTCATGGTGAAAGCTTTCAAACTCATTCCAGTTCTCATACATCTAACTTTCCTCTGGAAAGCTATTTAGAGCAGCTTCCTGTTGTGCAAGTGTCAAAGTACTTGTCTCCTCTCCTGTCTCTGGAGGCCTAAAGTTCTCAATCTTTAGACTGCAAGAAGTGTGCTGACTTCTACAAAGAAGTTTATTTGTCTGTGTTTGTTTTTATGTATGGGTAAGGAGTATAACTCTCAAACTTTGTGTTCCAATTTGTTACCAGATCTCCCAAAGCAGTTGCATTTGATGCTAGAAGCCAAGACAATTCCTTGGGATTTATCCCACAATTCCCACTTCAATCACTTTTCTCTGTCCTTTTCAAATATTGCCTATAGTATTTAGTGTTGGACAAACTCTGTCACAGTGATTGTGAACTTTCTATTTCCTCTTTCTCTTTGATGCCTCTTCTCCATGAACTCAGTATTTAGTTACAAAGCAAAACACCCAATGATCAAATGGAGAAAAGCAGAAAATAAACAGTAGATTATATATGTTATTTTTGCTGAAATCAGGTGTGAAGGAGGGGCCAGATATGCTGATAACATAAGGAAGTGTGTGTGTGTGTGTGTGTGTGTGTGAGAGAGAGACAGAGAGAGAGAGAGAGAGAGAGAGAGAAGGAATAGAGGAGGGTTGGTTGGGGTGGAACCCTTGTTCATGAGAGTATACAAGGAACTGAAGGTATCCTAGTAACTAGGGCATATTGAAAAAAAAAGAGGGGGGAGAAATAGTGGATGAGGTCAGAAAATTAGATAAAGACCATGAGCATAAAGTATCAAGTAGGTTATCACAAGACTTGCAATTTTTATGTGGAATATGATTACTGAAAATCCACCAAATACTTTATATCCTTAAAGTAATTTTCCTTTAGATGTCGAGAGGTATGATATTGTTTGATGCTTTACCTTAAATATTTAAAGCTAAAAAAAGTCAATTTATAGATCACTTGTCATAAGTATAATAATTTTGTTGTGAGAGAAGGTGATTCTTTCAACTGGAGATGTACATGTACTTTCTCAGTGTATATTATATCAAGAGAACTCAAAGTAATCTACAGAAGGTATCTTAAATAATTCTGCCACTATGCAATCCTTATCTGAATCTCTTACAATTAAAAATGAACTACACAATTTTCTGAACTGATAATTTCATAAAGAATGAATACACTCCTAATAATTCAATTGGAAATTTTACTTTTATTTTCTCAAAATACATTTAAGGGCTAAAATATCTGCATTCCAAACATATACAGAAGTACATATTTTGGAAAATGTGTACACTGTTGATCCCTGTATAACTGAATAGTTTATAATTTTAGTTTCAGACACAGAATTGTATACAAAAGAGATCTTCACTTATTTTCATATTTGTTTTCATTTGTAAAACTTGTTTTCATCTTTTTCCAAAATTGCCTGTTGGGAAGTCAGGAGGAAGTTTTGGGCTCTTTGAAGGTGTTCCTATCCTTTTCCTCCTTTTCTGTTAGGTTGCATAGTAAGTCATAGACAAAATAGAACTCGAATACAAAAATAATTTCTGTCATTGTTTCTTAAATCTTCTCTTATCTAGACATCCTTTGTCCTTTTCCATTTGCTATGTACCTGGCTATCATTCAGATTTGTGAATTTCTAGGCAACTGTTGTAGCAGTAAAAAAAAAAAAGAAAAGAAAAGAAAAACAAAACAATACGCCAGAGTTAAATATTGATGGCGATTCTTAAACTATTTTCTAGGAAAATAGATTTGATGGGAGTCCATTTCTATAGTGTCATAAGATTTCATGTTAAAGTGCTTGAAGCTCTCCCTGGAGGCTTCTTCTTACCCTAGTATTTCCAAACTATATCCTTTCACTGCCTGGCCTGCCTGCCTTCCAACTCCCTTTATGCGAAAAACAAACAAACAAAAGTCTTTCTATTTGAAAAACAGATTTAGTGATCCTATAGAAATAGGTGTATGCGTCTAAATGACTCAAATTAACTATGTCAATCTATGTCATTAAGGGTCTTAAACACTGGAAGAAAATACTTTCTTTCAATGAATCTATTCTAGCTACGCTTTCAGAATAATATGTAGGTTTCTTTCTCTTTCCAGCTTTTCCAGCTTATATGTAGGTCTCTTTCTCTTTCCACCTTATGGAATAGCAAATAAAGATCTTGGGAAAATACCAAACACACTAATCAGGTGTTTCTTTTGCTGATCGGCATTTCTCATTTAATTAATAAAAAGTCTTAGTAAACTCCTTGGTTTAGTAATAAAGGCTGGGGATAGCTGATCAGACAATGGAAACCAGACAGCAGGCAGGCCAGATATAAAGAAAGAACAAACTTTATTAGGGGAGGCTCTTGGGCGAGGTTCGCTGGTCCAGCAGGGTGCTAGGCCAGAGAAGTCAAACGTGACCTCTAAGTGGCTGGGTTTTTCTAACCCCGGGGTGGGGGAAGGGAGGCTCGAGAAGTCCTTGTCCTCCTGGGATTGGCTGGAGTTGTCAGTGCCTGATTGGTTACTTCTTTGGGCATGCGCAGGTTACATTGTTTCTCTGCGCTTGCACAGGCTGCTTGATGCCCTGCCCCTCCTTTAGTCACCCTAAAGCCCAGGAATAGCTCCTTCCTTTGCACAAAGGATACATTGTTTCTCCACATGTGCAGGTTGTTTGATGCCCTACCCCCATCCAGTCGCCTTACACTGCCCTAACAGTAAACTCCTAGGTTTAGTAATAAGCCATATACATGGTATTTACATCAGTAGATACCATGAATATTTTCATAATATTTAAATCAGATTTTTGTTAAAATTTGACAGTAAATTTATGTTGGTTGACTGAGCTGTGATCTTTTCCCTAAAACCAAACTCTTTTTTAAGTTATAAGTACACTAGTTGCATTGAATAACTGACTTTACTTAATTCAGGAATACTAGGATTCTATAAAAATTTTGACTTAGATACCAGGTGGAAGATAAATTATGATACAAATAATAGTAATGATAATAAAATTATTGAACTTTAAATTTAATAATAAAACACATCAAATTTTTCTTCCACTAGGCTCTTTCACTGCTTCTGTTTACTTTAACAGTGGAAGTTTGTGATATATATATATATATACACACACACAAAAATATATATATACACACATATATTTTTTTGAAAATACTAAGTCAAAAATTTGGAGTAAAGCTATTTCAAAGTACTTTAATATGTGAAAGCACATGAACTTTCTTGCTTGTGTTAGTGGCAGATTTGGGAAATTTTCTGACATTTCATTGAATAGACTATTCATTACTTTGATTTGTATCTCTGAGCCTTCCTCAATCCCACTAATTGTTAAATTTGTCTTTTCATGATATCCCATAATTCTTGTAGGTTCAGTTTGTGATTTTTTACCATCTTCTCTGTTTGGTCAACTTTGTTTTCAATATAAAATATTTTGTCTTCATTGTCATAGGTTCTGTCTTCTAAGTGATCTAGACTGGTAGTTATGCTTTCTGTTGAGTTTTTCATTTGGCTTACTATTTCCTTCATTTCAAGGCTTTCTGTTTGGAGTGTTAGTTGTATGTAAAATATTGTATTTGCATGCAAAAAACAATAAAAAGAAAGTCCAAGGGGAAAAAGAAAAATAATTTTGAATTGAAGCGATTTTTTTTCTGAGACTTTTTTGTAAGATACTCAACTGGAAAGAATACACATACTTTTTAAGGACTTTCAGGAGAAATTTATATATTTTTATGATAAAATAAAGAAAGTACACAGATGGTGTGACTCTACTTTGTGTACAACCAGTGAAACAATAGCTGTACTCCATTTGTGTTCAATGAATCAATAAGTAAATAAAAAAAATTAAATTTAAAAAAAAAAATCTATCCATGAAGAGGGGAGGCTCTTTTAAAGTGCTCCTAATCTAGTAGTGTAAAACTAACCCTCTCCCCTTAAAGTAAAAAGTAATATGAATCTACATCATGCACAACCATAGAAATGAAAAGTTTTACCCCATTTGTGTACAATGAATCAAAATGAAGCCTGTAAAGATTTCAAAAATTAATTAATTAATTAATTAATAAAAATAAAAATAAAAAAAATAAAAATAAATAAAATAAAAAAAATAAAGAAAGTATGTGGTCAAAAGAGAAAACTAGTGTTTGACCTAATAACTCAGTGATTAAATTTAAATAACAGATTAAAATTGTTGTATTGCGATATGGTTATTGTCAAAACATATCCACCACATACAGTGTATAACTTTACTAAAAGAAATTTGCAATTTGGATAAAGCATATTGAATAAGTTAATTGTAGAACACCTTTCTGATCTTGTTCCGATGTACAAATCAAGCTGACAACCAAACCTCCATCCAGCTGATGACAACAGCTGGGTCCTTTTTTTTGAAACTAATTTGTGTTCATAATTCCTCTTCTATAAGACTAGTTTAAACAACCATAAAACAACTCAATAACCAATTTCAGTTTAGTGTAGATGCTCTGAAGCATAAGTGTGCTTTTGAAGCACCTGAGGAAATTTGGTAAAAATGCAGTGTGCTACTTGAGAAAAAATTGTGTGTCCACTGAGCAATAGAACCGAATCCAATGCTAGAAGTTGGTAAACCTGCCAACATGAAAAAGACCATTTTAGAAAACATGCAGTCATTTAACAGGTAACAGTTTTTTCTTGTTTAAACCCAACATTTATTCATGGAACAAAAAAGAACTTAAATAGTTCCAGGAAGAGTTTTACCTTGAGAGACTTGGCAGTTGTAAGGTATATTTAATATCATGTTTTCATATATATTATTGCTGATAACATTATGATGAGAATCACTTTTGGATATTTGGTTAAAACCAAATGATACCTTTTCACAGATTGTGATAAATTTGCCTTGAGAGGGGACTGATCAGAAATAATTTCACATCTTAAAAAGGTGATTTCCTTTATCAGGTATTCTCAGCTAACAAATACCAGAATTATAGCTTTATAGAAGAAAAACAGAATGTCTCAACATAAGATGTTGATGGAAAAATATCATGGTAATTATGCTGAAAAGCATTACTAAGATTGTTAACAGAATTAGAGTATAGTAATAACTTGGATTCCCATCAAGACATTAATGGTATTTCATTTGCTAACATTGAATAGATATTTTCCCTTGAAATCATAGGAGTAAGGAAGTAAAGGTTGTTCTGAAGTTTTTTATCAGATTGATTTTCATATTGCATACCCAGGAACTGCAGGTGGAATTTTACAAGTGTCAGTTTGTTCAGGGTCAGCTGCTGCAGGAAGCAGGTGAAGAGCAGGAACTATGGCAGAAAAAGGCCTGTAGGAAGCAACCTGCTTCCAAATTTTAGATTCTCTCAGAGTTGCTCTGTCACATTTTTTATAGCATTCATCTTGCATTTGAAATTTCATTTGAGAAAATTTACCTGAAGTGGGATATATGTACATGTATGTGTATATTCTTAACTTTTTGCAATAGGAGTAAATATGATTCTTTAATCGGAATGCTAAAACTTCATTGTTTTTATTTATCCAACTTTTTTGGGGGAAACCATTCATTATGATCTGAGTACAGCAAAGTGAAGGATAAGATGGTTCTGAAATAGTACCCTATGCTAAAACCTGTATTGTTGAGATTGAGAGCTACAATGTACTAAATTATTCTAAAGAATTTACAGAACTGTTATCTCTAGAGACATTCCTTGAAGAAGTGTGAAAAATGTATACAGTGAAAGTAGCAGGAAGCCCAGTTTTGCATACAGGTGTCAGGAATACACCAGCCATAATCAGACCAACTTTTGACTGTTCTCTAAACCAAGAGGTAAGAGACCCATTATCAGCTAATTAAAAACTGTCTCTGGCTTTCAGTCCCTCTTTTTTGCCTATAAGATGTAATCGAGTGTCACTGATTTTTATAGTTTACTCTTTCCTGTCTTTCAGATACTGCAACTCTTAAAAAAAAAGTTATGAAGGCCATTGGATCAGACTGAGCTTCTGCTTGTGCCACAAGAAACCAGACCAAACCATGCTATGTGCCACAGAACCAAACTGAAACTTTAAGACAGTAGCAAATAAACCCCCAAACAGAGAAGATTTTCTTACCTGGAAATAAGAGATTCCAGTACATTGAATCACCTTAATGAGAAAGTCTCCTTTGCTTTAAACCCTTAAATGTAATGCAACATATCCTCAAGTTAGGCAGTTTGATTTGTTTTCTATTGACCTGTTTCCTTTGTCCCACCTTACAAAACCCACTATTTCCTTTGTTGTAACAGCTATTGCCCAGTAGGAGATCCCATTCCATTTGGTAGAACAGAGGTTGCCCAGAAATATGAATCTCAAAGAAAATCAGATTTGATCTCTAACTAAATTCGCTGTAATGTTTTCTTTCTGACACTATAGTCTTGGTTTTCTCATGAACTTAAAGAGGCTTTCCAGGGGTACCATTAACCAAATTGATTTGTTCCTGTCATTTTGTCTCATCACCCTGCTTATTTCCTCCATGATCTCTTACAATCCATTCGATTGGCTTTGGCAGGTTGGTGGGGTGACTCCATTGTTAATTCATTTATCCACCTTATCACCATAAAATATCATGAGGGCACAACAAACTCTTCCACTAATAACAACATGGCTTTATCTTCTTAAAAAGACTTCTACACTACTTCTCAGTATTTATCCTGAAGAATCAGTCATCAGACCACAGTGATAGATGCATATCCATACACAATTCACAAAAACCAAACTATGGAACCAGCCTAGGTGTCCATCAATGAATGAATGGATAAAAAAAAATCATAGGGTATATACACAATGGAATCTTATTCACCCATAAAGAAAAATGGAATTATGGCATTTGCAGGAAAATGGATGGAACTAGAGACGATCAGGTTAAATGAAATAAGTTCAAGTCAGAAAGTTAAGAGTCCTGTGTTTTCTCTCATATGCAGAAGCTAGAGAGGAAAAAGGAAAACAAGATGAGGTTGATCTCCTCAAAAATCAAAGGAAGAGCCGTAAAGGAAAAGGACAAGGGATGAGAAGCAGGGAGAGAGGGGGAAATGCTGGGCAGTGATATTGGTCAAATTATATTATTATGTGGTGTGCATGTATGAATATCTAACAATAAATTCCATCAATATGTACACTATAATGCACTAACAAAAAAATGGAAAAAAATATCTTCTTTTGCCTGTGCTTCTTTAAATTGGTGTATGAGCTGGTATCCCAGAAGAGTGCATGCAATCAAATGACCTAGAATACCTTTTTGAACAGTTAACTTTTTTTCAAAAATTAGAGGAGAAAATAAACTAAATTATTTAAAGCATAGCAGCTTTATTATGTGTGAATATGGCTAAGGAACAAAATGCAAATTCACTTGAATCTTTAATAGAAATTTAAAGAGCGTTCTTGCAAGAAGTAAAGATTCATTTAGGGACACACGACCAGGTCCCAGGAGAGTGTGACATTTTCTTCTCACCAGAATAATTGTGGGGAGAATATTTGGTTAAGTATTTTTGAGGTATTTTGTTCTCTCTGATACATCAATTAGAACTTCTTATAAGAAGTAAAACTTGAATCCCTCTCACATTCAGTGATCTATTTTAAGACAATTTATTATATTGCACAAGAATTTCAAGAAACACAAACTAGGTTGTAGCTATTTGTAAAAATAGAAAAATCTTAAAGCAAATTGATGAATACATCTAACCCTTTATTCATGCATGCTGTCTTAAAAGA
This sequence comes from Glaucomys volans, assembly GCA_020662805.1. Taxonomy (NCBI): domain Eukaryota; kingdom Metazoa; phylum Chordata; class Mammalia; order Rodentia; family Sciuridae; genus Glaucomys; species Glaucomys volans. The sequence continues at coordinate 21,619 of JAJEJO010002512.1, read as the reverse complement.
AGTAGATTTTTCATTGTTAACCTGCACTTTAAATGGCCTTTGCTAAAAATGCAGAAATTGTCCCTGGAGTGTTACCAATATAAAAGCATCATTGTGTTTACCACTGCTGGAAATCGTTTTGTTCCTGTCTGTTTGTTGCTCTCATTTGTGCAGCTGCTTGGCCAGTTTGAAATGTTTTGCTCTGAGATGATTAGGGTAAGACTTCGAATGTCTTTTTCTCAGGAGAAATCATCAAACACAAATAAAGACACATTTTTTTGTCAATAGGAAATCCTTATTAAGTCATTTTCTCATATTTCAGTCCTGTTTGTAGATCTCAGTAATCATACCAGAGAGGAAGAGCCAAGATGGCTAAAAGGAAAAAAAAAAAAAAAAGACAGAATGGTATATTCACGGTACATAAAGAAGTGGGATATGAATACTGAAAAAAAGAGCAGGTGAGAAGCAAAGAAAAAAGAAAATCAATTGATTGAAGTAGAATTTTTGAGTAAAGACAGGCAATTTAATGTGAAAGCCTTTTTCTTTATCCAGTTTTAGAACTGATTGTTTTTGACAAAGAAAAATTTTTAGCATTAATATTCTGATAAATGCATCAAGGTTTGAAGAAATGTATTTTGAAATACATTTTAAAATTATTTATCATAATAGACTTTTACAAGGACAAAATAAATAATCTTATAAAAGTTATTTTAATGGAATAAATAAAAAACTGATAAACCCTGAATTGAGAACCTTGGTCTTAATTTGAAATTCGGTCAGGCAGAGAATGCTTACTCTCCTAAACAAATTCTCCTCAAAATTCATTGAGAGTTGAAAGGGATCCTGCTATGTGTACCTTATGAGAACCTTATAGTAAAATTCAAGCAATACTGATTGACAATCTCTGATCCTTCAGTAAGACCCATGAATACTCTCTTTCCACTTCTAGCACTAAAATTCTACTATAGAGGCATTGTTCATTTTCTATGAGAAAAGTAATGGAATGGATAATTTCATCCACAGTGATCATGATTGCCAAATTTTCTGTTCAATCTCTTAGAATAAATGAAGCACTTAAGGAATGTATTTTTGTGCTTAAATTATCTCAAGGTGTTCAAAGCAGGAACAGCTATTCTCCACACAAATACCAGATATGTGGTAACTATTATTGTTGGTTTCCATATGCCTCTCATTTTATTAACTTTGTATAAGATTGAAATTCCCAGGATAAGATTTGATTGCTTCTTGAGGTCATGCCTCCTCAACATGACTAGGGCATGGTAAGAAGCTTGAATGCCAGATTCACACAAGGTTAAACAGAGATGTGCTGTTGGAATTTACCAAAAGAAACCACAGTACCCTCACAAGCAGATGGAGAAAGATTCTGAGCCACCAAAAATCAATTGTAGTAAGACATTAATGTACTTCAGTATTGAGACAGGATGGAAGCTTAACCATAGAAATCTTGGTTGTTTAGAACTAGAGAAATTAAGATTCAAAATCAGGCTCTGACACCTAGATTACTCTATGACTTTGGGCAAAAAATTATGCATTGCTAGTGTCAAGTTTTGTATTCTATAAAATTAACTAGAAGTATTCAGCCTGAAACGTTAATGAATAAAATAGGAATCTTTGCTTCCTTTCATTTGAAAAAGACTCATTAAGGTTCTATAAGTTCTTATTTTTCTATGGCAGTAGTTGTCTTACTTATCCATGTTATAGAAGTTTTTCTTTAAAGATTAAGGAAAGATTTCTCTCTTATTTTGGGATGATCATGAGAACACAGGGAGTCAAACACACCTGAATCATAATGACTATTCTTTGCTATTACACTATGACAGCCGTGCAATAGAGAACTTCCTCTGAAAATTCACCTCTGGCTATTAAACCTGAAGGAGAGAGTTCGAATAGCAAAATTTAGCATTGTTTGGGTTTTTAGAATTTCTTGAATATGTTTGTGAGATGAGCATTCATGTGCATCTAAATTTTACATATGATAGACTGATATAGATCTTGAAACTTGTCAGCAAAAATGATAGTCAACATATACTGATGGTTTACTATATGTTGGACACTATAGCTTATTTATATTAGCTTATTTAACCTTCTGTAGAACTCCACAGTTTAGAAATTTTTATTTCCATTATTTTCAAATGAGAAAATTTGGACCATTTGACTTTTTATTGGTTAGAGATCCAATATCTAGGTGCTTAATTTATCCTGTATCTCAAATAAACATAGGGGTTCCGTGAAGCCAATTTTATTTTCAAATTTATATAGCTAATAACAAGTGGAAATGAGATTTGAATCCAGGCAGTAAGGCATGAAAATGATATGCTTAGCCACTGCAATATCCTGTCATCAGCAGACTCAAGTGAACCACCTACAGAGATGGATGAAAAAAAAAAAAACTACAAAAATATGGAATTTATTGTTTTAAAGAATTATAGTTATATTTTTAATTTAAAAGGAAAGGGTGTTTATTGTTAGAAAGTAATATAATAATTTGGGAAATGATATTGCTAATACTTTAGGTATCTACTCTTTATTGGTTTAATGCTTTCGCTTAATGAATATTCTATAGGATACTTATTAGAAGGTGCATAAATACATATTCTGCTTTTCATATATATATAATATTATATGTAAGATATATAAAAGCATATATACACATTCTTTTTCTGTGGGGGCCGGTACCAGGGATTGAACTAAGGGGCACTTGACCACTGAGCCACATTTCCAGCCCTATTTTGTGTTTTATTTAGAGACAGGGTCTTACTGAGTTGCTTAGCACCTTGCTTTTGCTGAGGCTGACTTTGAACTCACGATTTTCCTTCCTCAGCCTCCTGAGCCACTGGGATTACAGGGGTGCATCTCCACACCCAGTTTCGACATCTTTAAGACAATAAAAATAATGGCTATATAAGATTCCATCATTATAATTATCCTGCCCTGTGTCTTCAGTAACCAGAGTGCTTTTCATATAATTGGAGCTAAATGAGTAAACTAAATAAGTTGGATATTTACAATGTATTTTATATAACCAAGGTGAACTTTTTCAAGTCTGCACTTCAGTGAAAATTTGAGTATTTCTCTTACAGAAATATGTTTCTATGTAATCTTCAATATCAATTTTAGAAAAATAATCACTTGGTGAAATAGGACTAATAATGTTAAGTAGTTTTGTGTGATGTGGTCTTTCCATTGTGTTCCTTTATCGTTCTTTGTGGAAAACCCATTTAAAATAGACCAATGTCAGAATTTGGACTAGGGAGGATCTTTTCAAAGGTGAATTATAGGACAATACTGGATGCAGGCTACACTCAGAGTCAGAGGCCTCATCAAGGGTGTAGTGGTTCCTATTCATTTGGTGTCTCATAGAACATTGTGAATAGGTTTGGTCATAGTTGAATCTATCTTGGAAGTATACATCACAGTAGAAGATGCTGTTCCATCTCCCAATCTTCTCCCCTTTATATAGACCAAAAGGGAGAGACATCTTGCAGAAGGTTGGAAAGACAAACACCATTTGTCTTCAGTAGCCAGGCAGTCTGATCTTTGGTTCTCAAGATTTAAAGAATTGCATATAGCAGCCAGTTGTCCATCATCTGTAGAACTTGAAGGCCCTTGAGCCAATTGGACTTAAATTTGGATGTGACTCTTCCTTTTGAGGGGAAGTAAAGTGCTAGGTCATGTAGAAAGTTTTGGGCTTTCCTGCAAGTGGAGAGGAAGCCATCTTTGGGAGCCACTTCATTGTCCAGCAATCCAGAGGGTCAATTCTTTTTTTTTTTTTAAGTATCAATTCTTTCTAGTGGTTTTCATTATAGGGCCCTTGATCTAATACTATATATTTTATCAAAGTTCTTCTGTTATCTCTAGGTACCTTATTGGGATCTTAAGCTATTTACTAAATACTTCCTTTAGGACCCCAATGTATCTAGGGGAAAACATTAGGAGAAAACAAATTGAAGGGAAACTCTCTTAATAAGGAGGTTTTTAGGGGGAAAAGTTTTGTTCAGAACTCCTACAAATTAAGATGATATGGATTTCAGAAAACTTCACTGGGCCAGGGAACCAAGTTACAAATTCAGCTCATCCCTTCATTGAATATAAAGAAATGCAACAATCATTTTGAGTCTTAGGTGCTAAGCCTTTATAATCACTATGCAAAAAATTGCAGGGATAACTCCCCCCCTTGGGTTATCTCTCATATTCTTGATTTGTGTATTGCCCAAGGTCTTAGGTTTGCTGTTTCTTCCAGGAGTTAAGTTTGTGCTTACCTTCTTCATGCTTCATGAATAGCTATTGCTACTTTGAATTTCAATGAACATTATCCAAAATAAATCTACATTTATGAATTAGAAAATAGACTTTTGCTTGTCAGACTCATGCATGACAGGGCTGTCCCTAAGATCATTGCTATTTTTAGGATGATAGGAATCCCATCATTTATCTACAACAGATTCAAGTCTCCTGGACCTGTTTGATTCTACAAAACAGATTGTTTTCTGCCATTTTCCTGAAGATACAACTGTGGACCAATGCGTAATGGGAATCATGAGAGATGTTAGTGTAGGGTATGTTCTGTAGATGTTCTGATCATTAACTTCAAGCTAAGCAGCAGATCCTTGCAAAACCAGGAGACTATCAATTATGATCACAGCATCATTAGAAACTAAGGTATTACACATATAAATTCTCATTATTATCATGATCTGAATGTTGCATTAACATAGAGATATCAGAAATCAGTTCCAGCATTACCCATTTTATCTTGTATGCCCATGTCTTTGTATGACATCAAGATCGAGTTGTGATATCATTTAGTCATACACACACACACACACACACACACAAACACACACACACATATATATATAGAGAGAGAGAGTAGGCATGTAGTTCTAATTTTGAAGGTGCAAATCCTTTAAAGGGAAATCCTTTATTTGTTAAAAGAGTGAAAACGCCTTCAGTTTTTTCATCCTGTTTTGCAGTACTTTGGGAGAGTGGCCAAAATTCTTATTTTCCCAGCTTCTGCACTTCTATAAAATAACCATCACCATGACAATATTCTCATGTTTCCTATAAAAGGTCCAAAATCACTTGTCAATTAAATATATTTGTGTGTTTAATCTGAGCCAACAGTGAATTCTGACACTAGTTGAATCTGGACACTAGTTGAATTTATAAAAGTACTTCTCTAATCTGGTCTTTAAATATTAGAACAAATATAATCCCTCACTGATTCCTTAGGAGTTGATATCTTTTTTTAATTTATCTAAACATGACTTTGTTTTAGTGAAACTAAAACATGGTCATTTTATGAAGGTTATTATATTCCATATAAAAGTTTAAAATGTGGAGGAGGTAGTAGTCTAGTGAATCATGAGTAAAAGAAACAAGATGCTAATTTAAAAGGCAATATCCTTCAACTGGAAATTAGTGTACGAGGCCAGGTATGATGTTCCATGCCTGTGGTCCTAACAACTTGGGAGCCTGAGGCAGGAAGATCACAAGTTTCAGGCCAGCCTTGCCAACTTAGTGAGACCCTGTTTCAAAATCAAAAATAAAAAGCACTGATGATATAGCTCAGTGGTAGAGTACCTTTGGCTTCAATCCCCAGTACAAAAAATAAAGAAATAACAAAACATAGTAGACATAATCAAACATAATCTGTTATAAATTATCCAGTTAAATAAAACTTTTGCTTTCCTTGGCAAATTTTCTCTTCCTCAGTTTTAAGTGCATATTCCCAGATGTGGTATATAAATATTTATTATAAGGTGCTGGTACTAAGGTATCTGAAAAGGCTCATGTTGTGTGACTTCTACTGTCTAAATCAAGGGTAAACTGGAGGAAGGACAAGTCTTCTGAAAGGCAGGGTGGCATTCATTATGAAGCACCTACTGTCTAGCCTCAACCTTAGGATCTGCTGAGCCAAGTGGGAAGTAAAGCTGAGCTGATGTACTAAATGTGGCAAGACCTCTAAACTCAACTGGTGACTTCTTGAAACTGATGTTTACCAAAGATGGCCAAGATCTCCATGTACCCAAGACTGGCAATAAACCAGTGCTGATCTTGAGATTCTAAATCTGACTGATGGGTAAAAAGTGAGACGTTGGAAGTTGTATCTTAATTTGGCAGAGTCATTTCTTTGAAAGCAGTGATACCACACATCGTAAATCTAAGAACTTTTTAAAAAAGAGTAAGAAATGCACTATGATACTGCTATTTCCTTATTTCAAACGTTGTATATATTATCATTTCCCTTTCTGTATCAGAAAATATATTTTACTTTTTTACCTCATTGTGCTTTTGAAAGATCATAAAATTGACAACTACTGATAAGAAAATGTTCTTATTCATGGAGAAAACGATTGTATGAACAGCAATTTTTGCTTTGCTTCCACGGCTCACAGTGAATATTGCTTAAACTTGTCCAGGAAAAGAACTGTAAGACATTAAAGGAAGAATCAGGACAGAACTGTAATGCATTTCCTATTCACCATGAAGTACTGCCACCCCAGGATAGCAGGGACTTTGGAGACCTTGGATGAATGATTCATGCCAGACCAGTGACCTAATATCTGTTGAGAGGTGGTACATTTTGATAGCTATTTACTAAGGCCGTCTCCCACAAAGAGACCTTGACTAGGGTGACTCCTTTCTCATCAAAACTCTCCCACTAAATTCCCCCTGACATTAAAAATGCTGTGTCCTGTCTTTGGTGAGGGTTTCAAACTGCAGACCCGACATCTCATAGAGAAAAGCTATGTCCCTATTTGCAGTAAAAAAATAATCCAACAGTATTTCACAAAGTATGAAGTTAGGATTTTTTTTTTCTGAGTTTGGTGTATAAATCACGTTTTATAAATACAGTTGAGACAGTCTTACTGATCTCTTCCTTACCATTGAACACCTTAACCTACTGTAATAGCCCTTGAAATGTTTTGCTTCTTAGCAGAAAATGATTTATTCAGTAATGTTACAGTGATTCCCAGTTTAAGGGAGGATGGTATTGCAGTGACTGACATGAGAGTCTCAATTTTGCAGCAACTGTGTCCTTATTAGAGTTTTTCATGGACAAATCTAAAAATAATCTGCTTTCATACGTTAAAGAATTTTTTCCCCTTGATGATACTTCTGTGACGATGGCACAACATTTTCCCTCCAAAGGAATGGATTTGGATAACTAAGCCATGCATGTCTTTCCAGAAGATGATATTCTGACTCTCGGAGAAAAGCCCAGTTTACTAATCCCCCGACACCCATTCTCTCAAGCTACTGCTGTGCACAACCATACTGAGATATCAGCAGTCTTATATCTTAGATGCTGTTGCTATTTTTCTTATTCTTCTTTGCATCCAGGCAACCCATCTCTATTCTTAACTTGCATTCTGGAAGGCTTATCTCAAGTAAATAGGACACAGAAGAACACTGTGCAAAGCAATTTTTCTAAAACTCCTACATCAATTCAAAAGCTTTCTCTGTTCTTGCTAAGGTTTTAATTGACATGCACATTTAGAAAATTCAAATTATTGATTTTCAGCAGTCTTCACTTAAAAATGGCTGCCCACTTAGCCAGACACAAAATTACAATTCAAAATGAAGCATTTTTATTTATTTTACAAATATGCCACAGTGCACATTACTGATAATATATTAGTTGTCTAAGCATGACTGTAACTGCATATTTTTGTTGGGTACGCTTATAGAGGAGAGAGAGTTTCTTGCTAACCATAGAAACTCTGTAAATAGAATCCTTCTGGAACAACTGTTATGTGTAAAATTAGCTTTGTTTAAAATTCACATCCAAATACAATGTGAGTCTATTTATCACATTATCTTCTTTTTCTACATCTAAAAATCATAAAACACTCTAAAACAGTCATTCTCTTTATCTTCATTTTACAAGTAACTGCTTAATTTGCATTAGCAATCTAAACAATAGCCATTTTATAGAAATGGAAGCATTTACAATGAAAATGTCTCCAGGCTGATTATTCACAACTGGAGTCTTTAAGAAGATAGCTATAGGGTATGAAAGAAAAAAAAAAAAGATGAAGAAAGTTCCACTCTAAAAATAATTCTTTAGCAACTATTTTGTTATTTATTGCTATGAAAAAAACAGCTACTCTAATTCTTAGTGGCTTTAAATAATCACTTTAATATTTTCATTTTTGCATAGTTTTCAGTGTAAGAAATTCCAGAAGAACTCTGCTAGGTCATTTGTTTCTAACTGTTGGAATGCCATCTGTCTCTGGAGCATTTAGTGGAGGAGGACTCACTTTGAAGGTGGCTGCTTTATCTCATGTCTGAGATTTTAGGTTTCTGGCTCACTCCCTCCCTCCATGAGGCATGTCATTCTCCAGAACATCTCTATGTGGCATAATTATCTTTTCTCACAATATGCAAGTCTCAGAGCAGTTTTATTTCTTACCTGGTGGCTGTCTTCCAAGAGGAAGTATTCCAAAAAGCAGAAAATGGACAATGCCAAAGCTTTATGGCTCATATCTGAAAACTGTCATAGCCTCATTTTAACTTATTCTGTCAAAATGGTAAAAAGCCCTTTTACTGATCAGAGAAAGATATTATACCCCATCTATCAATGGCACAGACGTAAAAACTCAGAATATCATCAGTCTTCCATAGTAACAGACTCCTCAGGTTCATCTTTTGTGTCCCATAGAATGACTCTAAGTGAAGCCTGATGAACTGTAATGAGACAATGTTTGAGGACTTCTTTTCCAATTGTTAGTCTTAGGAGAAGACTCCATCAGAAGATTCCAGTGCTCAAAATGACAAAGACTATGTCAAAGCTACATCAAGACTAAGAAGACCTTTCTGTAGTTATCTGTAAGTCATGATAATCCTTAAAAGAAATTTCTACCCAGATCATCTTCTTATTTAAACATATTCAGGATTACAGTCTGTAATGAATATGTCTCTTATCATTTTGGGACATGACCATTTTGTCTAATAAGTCAATGATTAGTCAATGATTGTCCAATCAATTCCCAAAGTTGTTACTTAAAAATTAGTTTAAGAAGGACAGACAAGAGTTAGAATTTCTCCATATAATATACTGCTAGATTGACATATATCTCATACAAAAGGTATACTAGGTAGATGAAGAGATAATTACAGAGCAATTAAAAATATGCTTGTTACAGTTCCTCATTTAAATATACCTTGAATATATATTAATGAATATTTACTATGATCCACAAAACTGGATTATTTGGTACTGACGAATGTCTTTCTAGAGCTTAAAATCTAATACGGAAGACATGGGATAGAGGAATAAGTAAGTAAATCCATAATATCAAACTCTTATGAGGGAAATAACACTATAATACTGAATAAAGAGATAAAATCTCTGAAATAGCCTTCGTTTGAGGTAACAATCCTGAAACCAAGATGTTAGAACTGAACAAGATTCAGTGGAAAAAGGAAGAATGTGGGCTAACTCTATTGACTTGGCAGGTGTGGGATATAATCTAAGGATGAAAAGAGGGCATTACAATGGGAGTATGGCATATAAAAGGGAGAAAAATTGTGGTTGATACTGGAGAGGGAAGGATCAAAAAATTATTTTATGTTATAGTAAGAAGCTTGGATTAATTTTTAATGAACTAGGAGCCCTATGCAGGAAAATAATACTGAAGGATATGGAAAGTGACAACCACCAGGACAGGAAAATTACAACCCCCCCAAATGGTCTGGAGGAAGGCAATCATTAATCCTCTCCCAGTAAACCCTTTCCCAGTAACAATGGACCCCAAGGGGAAAAAAAGCAAACTTTCATCCCTTCCAGGGTTCACCCCCAGTATCTCCACCAAAAGCCAACCTTCATCCCTCCCAACCACAGTGGGTCCTGAAGGGAGGAGATACTGAAACACTGGACCCTGGACTTTTACCCTTCTCCATTGGTGATGAGTCCAAGAAGGAGAAAAGCAAATAGTGAAGCTCTGGGAAACAATGAATTCTGGAGAAAGAAGATAAGTAGTGAACAGTGAGTTCTGAGCTTTTCCCAGTGACAATGAGTTCCTCGCTTTTTACGACTTAGTTCCTGACTGTCCAAACTAACACATCCTAATTCAGTCTCCAATAATTAAACATGCTCATTGTAAACTATACAACTCAGAATCCTTCTGTAACCAGCGGCCATTTTTCTACTCAGAAAATGAGCCCCTTCAGTGCCTGATTGATTGACTCTGCTGTGAAATGAAGGAGAACTTGCTGATCCCTTTGAGGTCTGCTTCTGTCCAAGTTATTTGGGTTTTCATAATGGTGCCAAAATGCTGTTGGTTATTTTTGCTCACAAATACAATATGGCACATGTACATCAGAGAATGTTGCCTCTCATGTAGGACAGAAATGCCCAGGCTGATGGTGGCTTAAGCCAGACAGGGTTTCTCAACCTCAGTACTACTGACAACAAAATAGATCTTTGCTGGAGCATGGGATTGTCCTGAATGTTGTAGAATAACTAATACTTCTGTAGAACCTATCTTCTTGATTCTAGTAGTAGTCCTCTTAGCCACACCAAGCAAAATGGCCCCAGACAATGTAAAATGTCCTGCAGAAACACCATCAAGGGAAATGAGTTCAAGGAAACAGAAAATAGGTAAAAGACATGGGCAGATCAGATAGGATGTATCTTTAGATTGAGAAACGTGATTAACTTTTACATTCAATAGAAAAAATCTAATTTAAAAGGAAAAAAGAGTATTCTAATTTGAAAATGTGAGTCCGTTTTATTTAATGATATTGGGTAAAAACTGAGGAAAAACATTAGAGAAAAAATATAAGTGTTCAGATTTGAATTTAAGTTTCATTTGTCCTTAATAAAAGACATTCTAATTGGGGTAAGATGAAATCTTAAGGTGGTTTTGATTTGCATTTCTCTTATAACAAGAGATGTTGAACATTTTTTCATAAATCTGTTGATTGCTTGTAGATCTTCTGTAAAGTGTCTGTTCATTTCGTTGGCCCATTTATTGATTGGGTTATTAGTGTTCTTGGTGTAAAGATTTTTGAGCACTTGGTAGATTCTGGAGATTAGTGCTCTATCTGAAGTGTGTGTGGCAAAGATTTTCTCCCACTCTGAAGGCTCTCTCTTCACATTGCTGATTGTTTCCTTTGCTGAGAAAAAGCTTTTTAGTTTGACTCTATCCCAATCATTGATTCGTGCTTTTATTTCTTGCGCTTTGCGAGTCATGTTATGAAAATCTGTCCTAGGCCAACATGATGAAGATTTGGACCTATTTTCTCTTCTATTAGGTGCAGAGTCTCTGGTCTGATTTCTAGGTCCTTGATCCACTTTTAGTTGAGTTTTGTACAGGGTGAGAGGTATGGGTTTAGTTTCATTTTGTTGCATATGGATTTCCAGTTTTCCCAGCACCATTTGTTGAAGAGGCTGTCTTTTCTCCATTGCATGTTTTTGCCTCCTTTGTCAAGTATGAGATACCTGTATTTATGTGGGTTTGTCTCTGTGTCCTCTATTCTGTACCATGGATCTACCTGTCTATTTTGGTACCAATACCATGCTGTTTTTGTTACTATTGCTCTGTAGTATAGTTGAAGGTCTGGTATTGTGAAACCCCCTGCTTCACTTAAGAACACAGGCAACAACAGGTGTTGGCGAGGATGTGGGGAAAAGGGTACACTCATACATTGCTGGTGGGAGTGCAAGTTGGTGCAGCCACTCTGGAAAGCAGTGTGGAGATTCCTTAGAAAACTTGGAATGGATCCACCATTTGACCCTGCCATCCCACTCCTTGGCCTATACCCAAAGGATTTAAAATCAGATTGCTACAGTGATGCAGCCACATCAATGTTCATGGCTGCTCAATTTACAATAGCTAGATTATGGAATCAACCTAGATGCCCTTCAGTAGATGAATGGATAAAGAAACTGTGGTATATATGCACAATGGAATATTACTCAGCCATAAAGAAGAATAAAATTATGGCATTTGTAGGTAAATGGATGATGTTGGAGACTGTTATGCTAAGTGAGATCAGCCAATCCCAAAAATCCAAAGGCCGAATGGTCTCTCTGATAAATGAATGATGATGCATAATGCGGGGGG
>JAJEJO010002511.1:148166-166076 GCA_020662805.1 Glaucomys volans | reverse complement strand
CTGTGGGGAGATGGGGCTGCACCTCCAGGCCCAGCAGGCTGGTGTCAGCCAGGTGGCGGCTGCTACAGCCCTGCCTCCGTCCAGCCTGATGAGCAGCGCTCCTCCACGGCAGCCGCCCTGAGGCCACAGCGAGTGGCCGGGAGCACCAGCAGCTACATGCCACCCTCCACCCTCCACAGCAGCTCCTGAGGCCAGGGAGCTGGCCACATGCCCACACGTGCAGGAAGCAGAGGCCCCGAGCTGGCTGGAGAACCCCAGCAGTGGGAGGCGTCTGCAGACCTGCGCTGTCCAGGGCCCTCGGTCGCAGCAGGGTCCAGCTGGCCGGGGTGGAGCCGGCCGTGCCTGGGGTGTGGGCGTGGCCACATCAGGGGTCCCTGGTCCCCCAGAAGGCTCACCATTCCTGAGCAGACGGGCAAGGGGCTTCTCAGGGTCCCAGGGAGGAGGTGGCCCACAGGCCGTGAGCACAGCCAGCACCACAGCGGTGGACCTGACATGGTCAGCGGCAGCTGCGCCGGGGATCCCACTGCAGGAAGGGTGGGCACGTGCAGCTCAGGGAGCCGGGTGCCCCACTCTGCTGTGGCTTGGGTTGAGCTGAGGGTGTCCCAACCAGGTCACGTGTGCCAAGCTGTGGGACTCAGGGCTGTGAGGGACCCTGCCCTGTGAGGTCATGCTGTGCACACACGGGGCCCAGCCCAAGGGCCGAGGGGAGCAAGCAGGACTCCCCAAGGTGTGGGCACCATCCCGCCGTCAACCCTCCTGTGGCAGTTGTGCTGACGCAGCGATGGGTCCGGGGGCAGAGGGCAGGGGCAGCCTGGGGGCAGGTGGCAGCACTGAGGCCGGGACACAGGCCATGCAGGTGCGTGGCTGAGGACTGGTGGTCAGTCCCAGGGCACCTCAGGCGCCGCTTGCACCTTGTGCTCCTGAGCACCGTGCACTGCCCAGGTCTCCGCAGCCCCACCCTGCTCCCCAGGACCCAGCGTCCCCTGTCCACAAGGGGCCAGGCCCTGCAGAAGTGCCCACATCCCAGCAGGGCGGGACCCCGTGCCTGGCCTCCTGAACCTCTTTATTAGAGTTTGTGTACAGTACCCTGCAAATGTGAGCAGGCTCCAGCAGAAGCCCAACTCCACCCACTCCCGCTGACCTTCCTGTCCCGAGCACAGCTCGCCCTCCCCCAGGGCCGCCCTGCACACGCAGCGGGCACACGGGGGTCCGGTTCCTCGCCCAGCTGGCCCCACGCAGCCCTCGGGGGTGCTGGGGTGGGCGGTGGCGGGCGAGAGCTGACACCTGGTGTGCAGGTGGGGCAGGTCCCTCCGGCCAGCGCGCTGCCATGAACCTCGGCGCCGGTCACTGCTCAGGACTCAGGGCTGCGCCAGTGCCGCTGGGTCTCCATGCCGCTGGCGTGACGGCACAGAGGAGCGTCCCCACCCCAGGCCACGGCCCACACGCAGGGGGACAAGCTCAAGGTCCTCTCACGACGGAGGCCACAGACAGACAGCATGGAGGGAGGCCTGGGCTGCGGCAGCTAGCTCTTCCCGGCCGCCGGCTCTGGAGACTGCAGGAACTCGTAGGGGTCGTGGCCCACGTCCGGCTGCTCCCCGACGCTGAGGTGAGGACTCCCTGCAGGGTGAGAGAGTAGCGTCCATGGGCCAGAACCCACGCCTGCCCACGTGACTGCCATCCGCCCACTGGCTCCTGGGCATGGCACAGCTGCCGGCCTGATCGTAGGGTGGACAGGACGGAACCCGCGGATCCTTCTAGATGGCCCTGGCAGGCCGACACACTCGCCCATAGGCAGTGCTGGGTGGGTGCCGCCCACAGGGAGGCTGGCCAGCAGTGAGGCCTGGACTGCAGCCCCAGCCTGAGTGGGTGTCAGAGAGGACAGCAGAATATGCCCAAGCCAATCCACGTCCACCGCAGGGACACCCGCAGATGGCACCGCGCTCTGCCAACAGGAACAGCGACCCGGTCCACCAGGGCAGCACAGTGGCCAACAGCAGAGGGCACTGCCGGGACAGTGGACAGAAACGTGCAGGGCCAGACCCACAGCACCAAGCACCCACCCAGGGGCACCAAGGCCCCAGCCCTGGGCCGGCCACCTACCTGGGGGGTGTGGCTCACGCTCGGAGGCGTTGGACAGGGAACTGAGGTTGGAGGACGGCCGGGAGCCCCCTCGCTCGGCCTGCGCCTCGTGCAGGTCCTGTAGCAGCTTGGCCGTCTCGTCCAGGTTCAGGGGGCCGTCATCGTGGTCCAGCTCCTTCTTCACCTTCCCTGCGTGAAGACACGACGGGACACCCTTAAGCTCCGCCGGCCCGCGGTCGACCAAGGAGCAGGACCTGGTCAGACTGCACAGGCTGGGCAGCTCCCTGCGGAGGGCGCCCGGCAGAGGACAGTGACGGGCAAGGGTGGGGCTGGGAGAAGCCCAGGCTCCTCTCAGGCTCCGCACCCTGCTGGCCAGCCCACCAGTGCCCAAACCCTGCCGAGCATGCCGTCCACAGCAGTGACCAGGGTGCCAGGCTCCTGTGTGAACCACGGAAGAGCTAGCAGCCACTCCAGGGCTGGAGAGGTCCCCAGGCCAATCCCGGGTGCGCCAGGACCCCACGCACATCTGTGACAGCCGGTGTCCTATGGCCAGGCCAGTCGAACCATCAAAGGGTGTGGCCAGAAGGGGCCTCCTTGGCCTGAGGCCCAGTTAGGCCCATGTGAGTGCCCCAACCTAGCAGCCACCCGAGTTCACTCTGACACGCAGGCCACAGGAAGGTGGCCAGGCGCCGGCGAGCATCAGAGGGACCCCAGGTGTAGGGAGGAGAGCGTCCCAGACCCTGCCATGTGCGCCGGGGCCTCCAAGGGAAGGCGGCACACTCCCGCAGGACAGAGGGAAGGAGAGTGTCCCAGGAGGCAGGGACGGCCTCCGTGTTCCCATAGCTCCTGTTGCACAGAGAGAGGTGGCACCCAAGGTCCAGCCAGGCCAGGGGAGCCCAGGGTGGTGCCCAGGACAGTAGGGCCCACGCTGCAAAGCCACCAGCCGGGCCAAGCCATCGGGACCAGCAACAGGCCACCCTCCCCGCGACCAGACACGCTGTCTGGGGGCTCAGGAGGAGCCCCACTTCCTGCTACCACACGGCCCGTGATCTCCCAGCCCAGCACACTAGAGTGGACACCAGTGGGGTTCTCACCCAGTTAGCTCTGACTCAACCCTGCAGCCGCAGCGGACCCCACAGGTGAGGGCCCATGCTCAGCACTGACCACCCTGGGCCCATCCATAAGTCCGGGGTTGTGCTGCTGGCCAACTGGAGCCCCCTCCTCGGGCAGAGCACTCCTGTCCCATTGTGCCACAGCACCACATGGGGCAGCCATGCAAGAGGCCATGGGACGAGTCAGCACAACTCACCCAGAGAGCTGAGCATGGACATGTCCAGAGAGGCCTCAGAATACGACTTCACCGACATGAAGTCCAGGACGGAGCTGCCATCCCCCAGCGGGTCCCCAGCCTGTGGAGGAGAGCAGCCCAGGCTGACCTAAGGGACCTGCACACAGGGCTGAGGTCAGCATGGTCACACCCTCCCAGGACACTGTGGTTGAGTGACGATGGGCTGAGCAACTCGGGGGGACACACAGATCCACACCAGGGACAACCGCTCAGCCTGCCTGATGATGGCCGTCCTCAGAGCCAGCGATCAGCCTTCCAGGGACTCAGAGGCATGCGGGGATGTGGGGACATGTCCAAGGTCACGTGGCCGTCCCACAGACGAGGTGCCCTTCTCCCCCAGCGAGGGGCTCCTGGGCAGAGCCTGTCGGCCCAGGGCAGTCAGCCCCTGCTGCCCAGCTGCTGCCCTTACACCTAGGCCAACCCAGAGCGGACGGCCCGAGATGCAAGTCCACAGGTGTGAAGCCACTGGGCAGCTCAGGCTCTGCAGCGAGGCCTGAGGCAGCGGGCCCAGGACAGGCTCGCAGCACTGGCCGCCCTGCCCACCCTGAGGTCAGCGCTGCTGAGTCTGCTCAGAAGCTCATTTCTGCACCTGGAAGGTGGGCTGCCTACACCCTCCCCTCCAGCCACTCAGGCAGGAGCAAAGGCCTGCCGCCCAGGACCCCTGAGACCAGGAGCTGCCCTGCGGCCCCCAGGCCCAGGCCCCGCATGGCCATCCGCACTCCGCCGGCTCCCGCATGAAAGAAACCCACCTTCACTTCGTCTGGAGGTCTCGGGGGGGCGTTCCTCCTCTGCAAAGGAACAGGGACACCATCCACATGTCACCACACAGAGAGCCGCGCAGCCCGGGTGCTCTGCCCACCAAGCCTCACGCCATCGGGTGCAAGCCGGGGTCTTGTGGGGCTCAGTGGGCAGCGAAAGCGGCCACCATGGCCCATGCACCCCTGCCAGCCGAGCCCAGTGGTGGTACTGAGGAGGGGGTGCCTGCAAGGTGGGGCACGCCGCGGGTCCCCAGGGCGCACCTGCAGTCGTGGACGTTTAGGACAAGCCAGAGACAAGCAGGCCAAGCAGGCTGGGGGCCCAGGACACTGGGAGGGGCAGGGCCACCCAATCCACCACCCAGAGCTCTGGCAGGAGCACCCGCTGGGAGCCTCCTGGTTTGCACACAGCCATCTAGAGTGCGTCTCCACGTCTGTTTACAAAACCCTCCGTGTCTGGGGCCTCAGGAGGAACATCCCTCCGTGCACCTGCTGAGGAGCTGGTCTCCCGCCAGAAGGACTGCAGCCCAAGGACTGCAGCCAGGCAGGTGACACCACAGGCCCAGATGCCCTCAGAGCCCAGGGTGCAGGTGCATCCCAAGGTCACCGAGCAGACGAGAGCCACTCCATGCCCAGACAGACGAGCTCCCAGCCAGCCACCAGCACTGACCTCCTGCCAGGAGGAAGGCCAGCACTCCCCGGGAAGATGGCAGAAGCCACCGGTTCTGGCCGACAGCATGGGTGCCCACACCGACCACTGCCAGGACTTCTGCGGCCACATTACTCTCAGAATGTGCCAAAGACACTTTCCTTCTAAGGTGAGAGCCACACGAATGACCCAGGAGGACTGGGGTGGCAGTGCTTGCTTAGCCCCCAAACGCAGGTCACGGATAGGTTTCTACACCCTCTTCCACCGTCTGGAGTCAGGGTGCGGCCGAGACGGGCCCCATCTACACCAGACCAGACAAGGCTCCCTCTCAGCGCCACACGTGGCTAAGACAGTCGGCCTGACTCTGGACGTCCTGTGTCCAGCCAGCACTGCCGTGGTGGCCGTCATGGGTGCAGCAAGAGAGCGAGAGGGGAGGAAGCAGCTGGAGTTCACGAGACTGAAGGACCTGGGAAGGCTCGTGGCTCAGGCAGCCAGGGTTTTGCACTAGGCCGAAGGACAGCTTGGTGAACTTGAACTTGAAGCCACAACAGCAGAAATTAATCAGAGCAAAACCAACAACACACCCAAACAAAAGCACAAACACAAAGAGGGAAAAAAGCCTGAGCAGCAGCTGAGCTACCAGCAGGCATCGGAGTCCTGCTGCTATCCCAGGAGAAGGGCAAGAGGCCCGGGGGAGAAGCACCAGAGAGCAGGTGGGAGGCAGGCGGCTGGGCGCGCATTCCCCCAGGAGTCCAACAGTGGGCAGGTGCAGAGGGGGCCAGCCTGAAGCCGCCCGCCACACCCCTCCTCCTGCTTTAGAAGACATGCGTGCCCTTGGCCCAGGGCAGCTGGGGAGACTTCAGGGGCTGCAGCCTGCAGACCCCAGAGCTTGAGAAAAACACTTAGGGAACAAAAAACTAAGCAAACCACAGAGCTGGAATCCAGCCCCAGGTAGGGCTGGTGGGTCTCAGACACAGGGCTGTGGAGCACCTGCCAGATCTGTGAGAGGAGTTCAGGACCCTCCAGGGGGCAGGGGCAGCCCAGAGCACCAGAACAGCCGCCTGCAAGGCCGGTGTCCACCGGAGACAGCCCTCAGGCAGAGCACACTATCGTCCAAGGACCATGGGCTGGATGGGCTCCTTCCCTGGGTGGCACCCGGCCGCAGGCGCAGCCTACCTGCTTCAGCTGGAAGAGCACCCTCGAGTGGTCTCCTCCCGTGATCTGGTCCAGGAGGTCATCCACCATCCTCCTGCTGCAGCTCCCAGCGTCCTTCACGAACTCCTGCAGGCTGAAGGGACTGTGTGAGGTGCGGGCGGGCAGCCCTGCTGGCCCTCAAGCTGCCCACCAGAGCCGCTGCTGCAGGACTGCCCGCGGGCTCAGTGGGCACGGGAGGCCCTGACAGCTCTCATGGGATTCTCAATGGCTAAAAGACCACCAGGAGCAGACCAAGCCGGGGGATGGAGAACAGGAACCCCCCATGCAGCGCCTCAGCCCCGGACTCAGGACTCGCAGGCCTGCAGGGTGGGATTCAGAGCAAAGCCAGCCGGAGGGACACGGGTGAGTGTGTGTGTGTGGCCGGGCATGGTCACAAGACTGCTGCCAGGCTGACGTCTGGGCGGTAAGGAATGCACCAGCTCGAAAAAGACAGGTGTGAGAAGCAGGCAGCGACGAACAGCCAGAGTCCCAGAGGGAGGGAGAGCACCAACGGACCCCAGGGCCTTCCCAGAGCCAGAGGAGGGCGGCCGGCCCAGCAACCAGCACATAGGGAGCACGACAGCGACCGGGCTCCGTCCAG
Source organism: Glaucomys volans (assembly GCA_020662805.1). Classification (NCBI taxonomy): domain Eukaryota; kingdom Metazoa; phylum Chordata; class Mammalia; order Rodentia; family Sciuridae; genus Glaucomys; species Glaucomys volans. The sequence goes on along the minus strand of JAJEJO010002511.1, from coordinate 159,450 downwards.
CGGTAGCCTCCACCAACACACATGGGGCCTCTGCCTACAAAGAGGCCTCCACCCCAACACAGGGCCTCCACCTGAGCAGAGAGGCCTCCACCTCAACACTGGCCTCCACCAGAAGCCAGGCTTCCAGGAGAACACCAGGATAAGGACCTGTGAGGGCAGGCCTCTGGGTCAGCCATGGGCCTGCACCACCGCTGGGGAGGCTCACTCGGGTGAGGGTCAGCTCTCCATTGCAGCACAGGCAGGCCACGTCTGGGTGAAGCTGGGAAGGCCCTGGGGACGCAGCGTCAGTGGGCATGGGTCTCCCTGGGCTGAGTGCCGCAGGTGGAGTGGGCCTCCTTCCCTCACGCTCTCCAGCTAAGGCACCCTCCCAGTTTCCACTGTCACTTCTTCTCTGTCCATCTGCCTCACAGGGCCAGATGGCGCTGGCTGTCCTCAGGCCCCTGGGTGTCCATCTGCCTCACAGGGCCAGACGGCGCTGGCTGTCCTCAGGCCCCTGGGTGTCCATCTGCCTCACAGGGCCAGACGGCGCTGGCTGTCCTCAGGCCCTGCTCCCTGGAGGCTGGCAGGATGAAGCAGGCTGCAGGTGCACGTCACCAGGGTCCCACTGGAGCGAACGCTCGCGTCTGGCCATAGACACACAGCTGTGTCCTGATACGCCCTGGCCCTTGGCGCCCTGAACTGCCCGTCTCTGCCTGGGCTCCTCAGCCGAAGCCCACCCAGTGCCTCAGACGGCGACTGCTTGGAGCAGGGCCTCTCGGGAGGTGGTGCAGGTGAAGCAGGGTCTGGGGCTGATCCCGCGGACTGGCATCCCACATGGAGGCCAGGTCACAGGTGTGCAGAGGGGTGGCCCAGAGAGGACGCCGGGAAGAGACCGGCACCTGGACCTCAGGCCTCAGCCTCCAGCCCCAGCCCACAGCTGCTGTAGTGGCCCCATAGACTGGCCACTCTGGAAACATGTCCCCCACGGCAGTGAAGCAGGGTCCTGAGCACGCGGCTGCCCACTGAGCTGCCCAGGCCCCTGCCAGCTCTGGTGACAGGTCCTCTCTGCAGACGGCCTGTGGAAGGCTGGGGCACTGCTGAGGGTCAGGGGAGACTGCTGCCCCGCCCCGCAACCAGGACCCCAGGACCACCACACTGCCCGCGCCTACCTCAGCGCGCACTGCACGCCTGTCTCGTCCCCATAGGCCGAGTACAACAGCTCTGTCTCCTCCGACTTCAGGTCGCCAAACACAGAGTTATTCTGCATGGACAGCGCAGTGCTGGCACTGGAGAGGAACGTGACTAGAGAGGGGACAGCAAGGGCATCAGAGCCAGGCGGCGGGCGCCTCTGTGTCCCCTGGTGACGTCATCCCCAGGCCCCTGAGCGAGCCTCGCTGGGCCAGTTCAGCCTCCATGAGGACTTCGCCCAGACACCAGCACCCTCCTGCCCCGTGGCCATCAGAACGTCCCTGGACACTGGAGGTGCCCGGGGCTGAGAAGCGTACTGCAAGGAGGCGAGCAACGTCTCCAACGCAGGGTGAGGGCAGGAGAGCGGGAGGCGGGGGAGGCGGCAGGCGCTGGGCATGGGCGTGGCCCAGAGCCCAAGCACAGGGGGCAGTCCAGGACTCCACAAGGGGTCAGGTGTGAGGCTACAGGGCCGAGACGGGGTGGGAGCTCTCCACGGAGCAGATGGGGCTGAGCCCAGGGCCCTGCAGAAAGCATGCTGGCCACAGGAAGGGCAGGCAGACAGGACACGTCCTGACCCCAGAAGGGCACTTCTGAAAACCACAGGGTAACCCACAGCCAGGGCACAAGGTGCTCCAGCTGGTTTTTGGAACACCCGCACGCCTTAGGCAGCGGGAGAGGCCCACGCACATGGCCAGACGCAGCCGTCCCCACCTTTGCTTCTCCTTTCGTCCTTGAAGCCCAGCGTTGTGAAGCCCGGCAGCAGCTTGCTGGAGAGCGAGCTCAGGTCCACGGGGTGCGTCTCCTCTTCTGCGGGATGATGGGAGTGTGGGCAGGCACCGGAGCCCGGCAGGCCTGGGCCAGGGTCAGGGCTGCAGCTGACCCAGGTTCTTGCGGCGCCTAGGTCGCTCCTCCAACCACCTGGCAGCGCCAGCAAGAGGCTGGCCTCGGGCCACTCAGGCCTTTAACATTCCAGTGCTCACGCGGGGCCGGGGCCCAGAGGGAGCCTCGCCCACCCTGCCCACAGCTCGCGGCCAGCGGCACGTCTGCTGGGCCACCTGTCCGGCTGCTCTCTAGCCTGGGTACCAAAGGCCTCGCCCGCTCCCTTAGAGAACGCTGCTGCTCATGCCAGCTGAGCGTCAGAGGTGGAAGGACATCCTGCACACACCGAGAACCAGCCAACCTGCCACCAGGGCTGGGCAGCTGGCAGGCTGTGGGGAAGCCCAGCCGGCGGGGCCACGTGCTGGCCTCCCCACATGCTGGATGTGTCCCACCCCGTGAGGCAGGCTCGCTTTTTGCCAGGGGATGCTTTCTGGGGTCCGAGTGCCCACAGGCTGGGGCCCAGCCCTCCCACCCTGCTGTGACCAGCCCGACATTTCTCTGCTGAAGCTTGGGAGGCCCTGGTGACACTGCCCGAGACAGCCACCACCCAAAGTCCCCACTGCAGGCCTGACTGGCCCTCCTGCACAAGTGTGGCACCCAGGGTGTGTGTGGGGGGGAAGCCAGGCAGCCGTACCAGCAGCACGGACGTGTGACCCAGAGACATGGGCTTGCGTCACTGAGCCTGCACAGGGGTCAAAGGGCAGAGGTCAGGCAACTGAAAGCCAGACCTGGGTGGGATACCCACCATCGGCATCTGGCTCGGCTGCGTTCACCACGCTGTAGAGCAGGCTCCCGTCTCCAAGCTTCTTCAGGTAGCCCATCTGCAAGGAAGCAGCACCTGAGTGTGCCCGGGACGGCACCCACAGAGCCTGCGGGCCGCCGACACACAGGGCCTGGCCTGGGTGGCCCTGGCCACAGCCGGTCAGTTCCTCTGGGAGCCAGGGCCAGAGGGCCCTCCACAAGCCCAGGTCCATGGCAGGCACGGCCATGCAGAGCTTCTCGGGCCCTTGGGAAAGCAGCCCTCCTGGGACAGACGCCTTTGCCTGAGCACACATTAACCATCTGCAGCCCTGAACAAAGGGGGCAAGCCAGCCAGCTGGCAAGGCCACCGTCCAGAGGGCCCGGGCCACGCTGGCGGCACAGGGCACCCAGCTCCATTAGAACCCACCACTGAGCACCCAGCCCTGTGGAGAGCCACCCAGAAGACTCGAGAGGTGGCACTGGGGGCTGGTGTGGGGGTGGGCTCAAGGGCAGGGCCACATCAACACTGTGGGCAGGCACAGCAGTCCCGGCCGAGGGCTCCAAGGAGGGCAGCAGGAGCTGGCTTCGTCACGTGATTACAGGGAAGCGGCCTCTGGTGTGGGGTGGACTCGGAGGCTTCGGTCCAGGGCAAGGCTGTGTCGAGGCAGAGCAGGTGCATGCAGACCTATCGGGAGCCCCATGCCCACAGGTCTCCACTCCACCAGAGGCCTCACCCAGCACCTGGTGCCCATGTGTGCTGACCCCTGCCCAACAGGACTGAGCCTGGCCACGCAGGCCTCCCCGACTCCCAAGGAGCATGCTGCAGGCAGACGGGGCAGCCCGAGTCCCAGAACCACCAGGCATGACCATGGAACCTCCTGTCTGTCTTGCTGTGGTTCTGGGGACTGACCCTGGGCGCTCTGGACTGAGTGACATCCCAGCTGCTGCTGTGCTCTGAGACAGGGTCCTGCTAAGTGGCTGGGGGCTCCTCTGAGCTGCTCAGGCTGACTGGGAGCTGGCCATCCTCCTGCCTCCGCTTCTCAGTCAGGGGTCAGGTGCGCGTGGCACCCGGTGTTTGAACTTCCTCAGACTCACGAGCACCCTCAGCCTGACCAGACCACCAGCACGAAGTCCTGGAGTTCTTTCCACAAAGCCCAGGCGGCGTGGCAGGCAGGGAGCAGGTCAAGCAGGGCAGGCCCGCAGCACCCGTGCTCTCCCCTGGGCCGCGGGCTCGGGTGGGCCCTGCTGCACCCTGTGGACGCGCTGGGCCAGCACACAGGCTGCGGAGGAGCAGCAGGCGCCAGGCGGCTCCCAGCACGCCCAGGAGCAAACTGCGCCAGAGCCACCGCAGCTGCACAGGCAGCCCTGGGGGTGATGTCCCAACACTCCCGCAAAGGGCCTGGCCGGTGGTGGGGCACTGGGCAGGGCCTGCAGCAGGCGGAGAGAAGCTGGGCGGGTGCCGTGCGGTGAGGCTGCGTCCTGGCCGCTGGGCCTTTTGAGGGAACAGGCGGGGGGCCAAAGAGCACGTCTGACCCAACCCAGACTCTCCCCAGGATGAAGGGCATGCTGCCACCTGGACAGTGCCCAGGCCAGGCCGCTGGGCCACGGCGGCAGCCTCCGGACTCCGAGGGCTGTGCCGGGTACTACCTTGCCGCCCGGCAGCAGCCGGCTGATCCTATCCCGGGCCTCGTCGGCCGCATGCTCCGCCAGGGCCAGCACGTGCTCCTCCGCGGTGCTGTCCGTCAGGCTGCAGGCGTTGCCCTCGGGCTCGAACACGCAGCTGCGAGGCAGGGACACGGGGTCAGTCCCTCTGCCCAGCACTCTCCACTCCCGTGCAGAGCTGGTGGCTCGGGTGCAGCTGGGCCTGCGTTCCCAGGCCCTCCCGCGTCTGCCTGAAGCAGGGGTGGTGCACACCAGCAGGCGGGCTGCTACTCCCCGTCCAGCCCCAGGACAGCGCCCCAAAAACACGAGGAGGAGGGACAGAAACCACAGCATCCTCATCCAGGGTACCCGGGAGCCACAGAGCCCTGGGGGGAGGCCGTGTGGGCAGACCTGGCGCTGTGGCTGGGGGTCCCATGGAGGATGCTGGCCGGGCGGCCGAGGTGCTGGGGCAGCACACACAGCAGCCTGCCCTCCTGCAGAAGGGGAGCAGGTGCGGGGACCCTGTGCTGCAAAGGGCCACACAGCTAAGGGACGCTTGCGGTGGGGGCAGGTCCTGCCTGTCCCTGCCACAGCGGCACTGGACACAGCACGGGAAGGAAGGACAGCCACGGCGCAGGGCTCCGTGGCACCGGGCACACCCTGCCTGTTCGGCGAGCACCAGGTGAGCCCAGCCTGAGACTCTGCAGGTCTGAGCACTGAGCCAGAGGCCCGGTGTCTGCAGGCTGCTGGCGCCCCAAGGGATGCAAGGCACTGCAGCACACCTGCACGCGGAAGGCGCCCTCCTGTCCTCTCCACCTGCCACCCAGGCCACTGCAAGAGGCACGCAGCACGGACGGGAGGCCCTGGCAGCTGCGTGTCCACCATCACTCCGTGTGACTCAGGTGTGTCCTGCACCTGTGGCTCAAAGCAGAGCCGTGAGGTCCCAGGCCAGGTGTGCTCTGGGGAGGAGACAGTGAAGGACCAGGGCTCACTGGGACTCCCACAAGCTCCTCGGCAACAGCTGTTGCGGGCACTGCCCTGTGCCAGCCTCCACACTCAGCCTCCCTGAGACCATGGCACAAAGGGGAGGGTCCCCTGGAGGACCTCTAGACAGCTGCAGCCTGCAGTGCCCTCCTGCTTCCTGACCACCAGGCCGCCCTTCCCTCCGGTCCAGCATCTGTGAAGCCACGGAGGCAGCTTGGGAAGCCTGTCTTGTGGCGAGACCCAAGGACATGGGGTGGGCCCATGAGGCTGGCTGCCCAGAGCAAGCCACTGAGCCTCCCGTGCTCAGGTACGGGCACAGCGGAGGCTGTCAGCAGGGGCCTGCGAGGGGACACCCCAGGCGTGGCCATGGAGCGTCACCGACAGCCCAGGCAGGCTGAGGACCAGCTGGTGCAGGTGCTGCACCAGAGGCCTGGGAGAGGGCCCGTGACACCCTGGGCCTCAACACAGCCTGCTGCCTCCTCTGTCCAGCAGAGGCGGGCATCGCCACGACGGCAGGACCTGAGCAGCCTGTGCCGGGTGACCACAGCACACCGCAGAGGTGCCCGAGCACCTGGTCGCAGGCCTCTGTGAGGAGGCATGGCCACCCACGCAGGGCCCCTCTCCTCCTGGTGCTCCAGGCCAGCAGGGAAGGCACTGGGGCCTGCTGCCCACCCAGTGCCGGGCAGGGCCCGAAGGCGCGGAGCAGCTGCCTCCCTCCAGAAGCGCCTGCTGCGGCTCCTCTCGTGCCGCCGCCCAGGGAGCCTCACCTGACGGCCTCTCTACTCGGCCTTTTGGACTTCTTGGCAGTCTCTACTTGCACAGGCACAGCCTCAGGAACGGGCTCCTCAACGGCCGCGTCCTCGCTGCCCAAGAGGGCGGCCTGCTGAGAGAAATCCAAGTCCTGCATGAACGACATGCTGCGCTTCAGAGCTGACAGCCGCTCCTAGGACCAGAAAGGACAGAGCAGCGGCTTTACCTCTCCTCACGGCCACGGGGCCACGAGGGTGGGATGGATGGCCCGCCTCACCTGCCCACAGCTACTCCCAGGTGGCAGCGCCCCCAGGCGCGGGCTCAGCACCAAGGGATGCGGCCCAGAGCCCACAAGTGGCCCCGCAGGCAGGGGACTGGCACAGCCGAGGGCAAGCCCGTCCTGCGTGGGTGCAGCGCCAGGCCCGGCACACGCCACGGGCAGCCCTTGGGGGTCAGCCGGCCCAGGGCCCAGGTCCCTCCCCCCCCGGGAGCCCTCATAGCTGCGCGCGTGGGTGAGGGAGCCCAGCAGAGGCACCGGGCGGGGTGGCGGGCGAGGCGGATGGATGGTGTCGGTCACCAGGCGTGTTGCACGGAGCCACAGCGGCAGCCTGGCCGCGGCCCCGGCCCCTTACTTTGCTCATCATCTTGAAGCCCGCATGCAGGATCTTCTTGGCCAGCTTGTAGTACACCGTGTCAGGCCGGTTGTAGGTCATCGCGTTGTCGCACATCAGCTTGAAGTCTGCCTGGAGAGAAGCAGCGGGTCAGGGGCTCATCGGGCTAGGCGCCATGTGGACAGGAGCCCGGGGCAGGGCTGGGGACGAGTGGGAGTCCAGTCCTCTCCACTCTGTGATCCAGACGGTCATCTGCAGGGCTCAGGATGCTGTGCAGCCATCGTGGGTCTTCGTGTGCCTGAGAAGTCTCCCAGTGAAAAGCGGACCACCCTCTGACCTGCCTAGCAAGATGCAGCTCCCGAGCTCCCCTCCCTCCAGCAGGCATTTTCATGGACACAGGTTTAGGCAGCTACGTGTCCAGTTCTTTGGGCACCATGAGCCCTCTGTGGCTGGGGTCTCTCCAAGCAGAGCACTTGAAATGCCATCTACCTCCAGCATCTGGAACCACTGGAGGGCTCCCCCAGGTGCGAGAGCCCTGCTGAACAGCTCTGACTGCCGGAAATGCCGGCTCTCCTGCCACCCAGACCCCTGGGCACCTGCCTCCTCAGTGCAGAGCACTGGAGCCGCCCCACCTGTCCCTCAACAGAGCCTGGTCCTGGGACCACCACTGGCAGGGTGCCCGTGTCCCCAGGACAGGTGAGGCCGTGCAGCTCGAGGACACAAGGTGGAGTGCTGCCACTTGGTGGCTGTCATTCAGCAAGCGACTCACGGGGTCATGGCTGGGATCCTGGTGAGGGGGTGGGTCGGGAGGACCTGGGAGGGCAGTGTTCACGCCTGCCCTGGCCTTGCTGATCTCTCCTAGGAAGCCCCTCCAGCTCGCCCTCCCTGCACTGCCATGGTGGGCCACCAAGTCAGCCAATTCTGCAGCTCCCCAGAGCCACCACCCTCAGGCACAGTCCAGCACCAGCATGACCGGCCTTCTTCCCGCCCCCAAACCAGAAGCAAGTCCTGACTCATGAGGAGTGAAGAGCAGAGTGTTTGGGACAAACAAGCATTCCCAAAACTACAGAACCAACACCCAATTAGCACAAGATAAAACTGGAACTGAGGAAACCCAGTCAGCCAGGCCACCCGACATCAGCCCCCACAGACAAGCCCTGCCCGCACCAGCACAACTTAAGGTCTCCAACCACCCACAGCACGCAGCTCAGCTTCCCGACCCAGGCAGGGAAGACCTACAGCCAACCCACTTCCTTCCTGCTGGCTGTGGACCCCCATGACCACTGCCTGTGGACACAGCCAGCTGCAATGAGCTGAGCAGAGCAACAGGTGTGCGGACCCGCAGAGCTTCCCTACCTTCCAGAAAGTAACATCGGCTTACCTTAAACTCGGTGACCGACTTGTACTCGTTGGCTACGATCTTGTCTTTCATTGTGCCGAAGTCCATTGGGTGTTTTATTATCATCGAATATCCAGGAGCTATTGCGTCCGTGACAGGAAAGGCAAAGAACCCATGAGGGTCTTTTCTGAAAACAGAGACATCTTTAAAGAGGACAAACTTTAAAACTGAGATTTCCAAGCCACACAAAGATCCTCGCAGTCCTAAATGTGATAGAATTAACGGAGTTCAGCTTTGCCTCTCGAAGGTACAAAGCAAACTCGTGCCGTCAGGTGTGACGGGCACCTTGCTCACGACGCTTGCACCTCCAGGGAGCCAGCAGAGTGCCTCTGGCAGGTGCCCCATGCCACCCCCCCGGTTGCACCCTGGCTCGGGTCTGCCCATCCTGGCTGGACGGTGAGGCACCTGGGGCAGGTGAGTGACAGGGCTGGGGAGACTTCGGGCCAAGGACGGAGCTCACCTCTGCAGCTGGCGCAGGAAGTGCTCCAGGAGCTGCTGGATGGGCGTGCTCTCGGTCTCAGCTGCCCGTCCAGAAAGAAAGCAGAGACAAGCCACGTGAGAGGGGTCCCCTCGCGTCACAGCATTTCCAGTTCAAGCAAGAACTGCAACACAAAGACAGCTGCACTCCGCGGCTCCGATGATTAGCTGGATGGGAGAGGCCCCCACAGTGCCAGTCTCAGACCCTATGTCAGGACACAGATCTGTCACTCAAGCCTTTTCCAGCTCAGCTCAGACAATTGGGCCTGGTGCACCTGAGGCAAGGTACAGAAGAGAGGAAGGCGGGATGCAGACTGACCCTGGAGTCCCTGGCCGCTACTCCACCTGAGGGTGTTCGACCTTGGGTCCTCACCTGCTGCAGGGCATGAATCGTGCCACACAGTTCTGGTGAGGAGGCGGCAGTGCCTACAGCTCTGATCTTGATGCTTGTGACTGACCAGGGTGCATGCACGGCACTCTGTCACTAACCTGGCGGCACCTGGGCTGCACTGGGGACAGGCCCCCCAGCAGGCAGTAACCCACCTCAGGCTACAATGTTCAGCAGCCATCTAACTTCAGACATGGCTGAAGAAGACCTGACTGACTGCTGCTTCATGCCTGACCACCCATGGCCACTGCAAATTGGAAAAGGTCAAGAAAAAAGATTCCTGAGGGAGGGCCGGCCAGGCAAGCCACAGGCTCTGCAGAATTCACCCCCTGGGCTGCCACACCACAGGGCTCCTAATGGTCTGAAAAGCCAGCACTAGCCTCCCTGTCACATCCCTAGTGTCCCACACCCAGCTGCCTCGGTTTCCCTGTCGTCTGGGAAGCACAGGATGCCTGCCCCAGGTGCTGACTCCTGCGGACGTCTGGGGGTAGGCAGGTTCCAAAGACCACCAGCTGGGACCTCCAGCCAAACACCAGTCATGGCATGCAGAGCCCAGGGCAGGAGCTCACTGAAGACCACCTCCAGCCTCTCCCACTCCAGCCCACAGGCACCGGAAGGGAGTCCAGACCCCCTGGGGGCCTTGGTTCCTCTCTCCTAGGGGACTGCCCAATTCCACTGACCTGCTCATCTTGAGTGAGAGCAACAAGGGATCACTCACCAGGTAAACATTAGACTCACAATTGGCAAACTTTTCCTGTAAAGGCCAGATAAAAAACAGTCTGGCAGTGAGGGCCCTGTGTGAGGTCTCTGAGGCCCCTGCCTTTCTTTTCAAAGTGTTTGAAAGCATGTAAATTGTGCTTAGCTCCTGGGCTGAAAGGCTTTTAAAGGCCACAAGCAGGAACTGGCCAAGGGTTCTGGATGAGGGTGGGAACCCCAGGTTCACAGAGACAGAGCACCAGCTAGGGGCTTCCTGGAGGGAAGGACGCAGAGCACCCCATCTTGCCTGGCTGTGTCCGGCAGGCCCGCACTGGCCGATCTGGAGGCGGCTCCACCTCCACCTTCTTCCCGGGGTCGAAGTCATCAGCCTCTCCCTCTGTGTCACAGTGCTCCTTCTCCCGCTTCCGCTTCTTCTCCTCCTGCGAGGCAGGCAGGGGTCAGCTGCAGGGCGCGGGTCTCGTCCTGCCTCAGCAGGAGACCCCACCTCTGACTCAGTCCAGGGGACACCCCTCCTGAGGCCCTGCCTGCTGCAGGGCAGCCGAGAACCAGTCTCAGGAACAGTGAGCCACTAGCCCGTGGTCTCCTGCTGCCCCAGCCACAATCCCCACCTTCCGCTTCCTCCGCTCTTCGTCGTCTGGATGCTTCTCCTTCTCCGACTTTTTCTTCTTCTTCTTCTTCTTCTCTCTGTGTCTCTCCCTCTCATGATCTGACCGGTCTTCGTAGTAGCTAGAGTCGTGGCCTGAGCCTGAGAGCTCAGTCACCTCACTCCCGCCCACCTTGAGCACCAGTTTCAAAGGCTTCTCCAGCGGTGCATCTGCATAATCTGCACACAGGCCAAGGGCCACCGAGTGCTCAGCAGTGCAGACGTGCAGAGCACCAAGGTCCCCGAGGGCGGTGGCCCCACAGTGAGAGCAAGGAGCTGCCAGGACCCTGGGCAAGGTCAGCTTAGCAGTGCTCCTCCCTCCCTTCCAAATCCCATCACCCCACACGGAAGGTTGCCCCTCCCTTTGCTGCAGGTCACACCCTCACCAGTCGGAGGGAGGGGATCCCCAGGCAAGGCAGCAAGGGTGGTCCAGGGCAGGTGGCCTGGGACCAGCCAGTTCCTGGCACAACAACCCAGAGCCCCCGCCCTTGGCCTAGGTCCTTCTCCCCAGAGCCTGGGACCCTTCCCAGGCCTCTCTGCCCAACCCTGCCACCTGGTGGAGAACCCTAGGACCCTGCACCCATTCCTGAACCATGCCCCCTGCCCTGCTCAGGATCTCTCTCTGCCTAAGCCTGTGACCCAGGCCCCAACACCTTCCCCTCCCAGGCCCCCAGAACCCCAGCACCCTCCTGTCCCAGGCCCCCAGGCCCCCCACCCCCAGGTCCCCAGGCCCCAGCACCCTCCCCTCCCAGGTCCCCAGGCCCCAGCACCCTCCCCTCCCAGGTCCCCAGGCCCCAGCACCCTCCCCTCCCAGGTCCCCAGGCCCCAGCACCCTCCCCTCCCAGGTCCCCAGGCCCCAGCACCCTCCCCTCCCAGGTCCCCAGGCC
>JAJEJO010002511.1:122243-140103 GCA_020662805.1 Glaucomys volans | reverse complement strand
CTGGTTACAGCTGGGCCAGCCAGGAGGACAGAGCTGGTTACAGCTGGGCCAGCCAGGAGGACAGACCTGGTTGGGCCAGCCAGTCAAGCTGCCAGTCCCTCGGGTCACCCTGTGGTGCAGAAGGTCCTGAGTGCTCTCAGCAACCCTCGCGGGAGCCAGCCCAAGTCCTTCCAGTGGCCAGCTGGATGTGGTCACATGCAGAGGACGTGCCAGGTGTCAGGAGGCAGCCTGACCTCCCTCCCCACCCTGCAGGGGGCCCTACTTGGTGTCCACCTCCATGTGACAGAGTGTGGAGAGGCGGAGTCACATCTCAGGGGGACGCCTGGCTCTGCCCCGAGCGGGGGATCCGGCTGGGCATGCTGGGCTCCACGTCTTGCCGTGAGGCCCAGCACTCCGTGGGGCTTTTTGAAGGCTCATCATCCTCCTCCAATCCTGAGAAGTCATCTGACCCTTCCAAGTGGGAGGACATTCAAGAGGAAACCTGAGCTGGGGCTCAGTGTGGTGCGCTCGCCTTGCATGCGTGAGGCCCTGGGTTTGATCCTAGCACCACGTTAAAAAAAAAAAAAAAAAAAAAAAAAAGTTGTCCACCTACAGCTAAAAAGTAAAAATAAAAAGAGCAAATGTGCTGGGCCAGAGACAGCGGCACGCAGGCCGGACGCTTCCCTCGCGGAGCTGGTCACTTGACCAGATACAAGCCACAAGGCCGCCTTCCAACACAGATGCGCAGCTGGGAGGGAGGATGAGCCTGCCCCAGGTCTAAACCAGCCACAGCTCCCGCCGCCGTGGCCTGCACTGTGGACCTCGGCCTTGCTGCCTGTGGCTGACTCGGCGGCCTCGGCCGACCCGCCCTCTCCCTGCAGCCCATCGACCTGAGCGCCTGCGGGGTCGCACTCCACATCTTCCAGCTGAACGAGGATGGCCCCAGCAGCGAGAACCTGGAGGAGGAGACTGAGAACATCGTCGCCGCTAACCACTGGGTGCTGCCCGCAGGTACAGTCGCAGGGCAGCCTGTGGGGCTGGCTGGACCAGTCCCCATGGCCCTTCGGTCAGCTCTGTAGGACTGGGAAGCTCTCCTGTGAAGGGGAAGTGTGTCACTGTTGGCTTCCTGTCACTGCAGCTAGCTAGCACTGGAGCTAACTCAGAGAGGGTGTGTCTCACTCAGGGCGTGATCGCCGTGCTTGACGGCTAGCCCCTTAGCTCGGGCCTGGGGCGAGGTGGGAGCCATGCCTGGGGCACGGGGCAGAGCAGCCTCACTTCATGCTGGCTGCAGGGGACAGCAGGAGACCCACGCCCACAGCCCCTGCCCCCACACACCTCCCCAGGCCCTGTCCCAAAGGCCCCGCCACCTCACCACCTCCTGGCAGCACCACGCTGAGGACCAAGCCTTCAATGTGGCCTTTGAGGGCCATGGCGGGTCCACACACGGGGAGGTAGCACTCCCACGTGGGCTCTGTGTCCTGGGGTGGCAGCCAACGGCCGGCTGCCTGCTCTTCCTACCCGGGGTCTCCCTCTGGGAGTTTCTCCTGCTCTGTATGCTTTGCTGCTGGGCTTCGAAGTGCAGTCCAGGGGTTGGCTTCCTGGTGGCACCCTGTCCTGTGGGGAGAGCTCGCGTTAAAGCACAGGTTAAAGCACTAGAGAGATGGTGACAATGACAAGACTGGGACACTGTTCTTCACTCAGTCACAGTTCAAAGCCATCTGACTGGTGCTTGTTTGGGGTCTTTAGCCAGGAAGTGGAGGCTTTGAGGGAAAGTGCGGGCGCTGCCCTGGCCTGCTGGCACCCTGGGCTGCCCAGAGGAGCCCTGGAGGGCCGCGGGCTCAGTGGGCTGGACTCGCTGGCCGCTGGTGCTGGTCTGCCTACAGTGCTGTCTGCCTCTGTCTCGCAGCTGAATTCCACGGGCTCTGGGACAGCCTGGTGTACGACGTGGAAGTCAAGTCGCACGTGAGTGACCTCTGAGGGGCCTGGTGCTGCCTGCGGCACCCGTCCTCCAGCAGCTGGTCTCGGGCAGCCCCCGGGAAGAAGGGGGCGGGACGCAGCCAAGAGGGGCAGGTGCAGACCAGGACCTGGGGCTCTCGAGGGGCTCACCCACCCTGCACGGCCTCGGGGCACTTGCCCCTGTCCCTCTGAGGGAGGTGCTGGCTGGTGGCCTGGTGACCCTTCGTGGTTGTTTTCTGTGGCCTTTATGTGAAAGCAGGCGATTTGGGGGTAGCAGTGACGGCCATGTCTGTCCTACCTATGGCACTTCCTGTCTGGAGAGCCAGGTGGCCGCTGTACTCTGGGTGGTGTCCCTTGCTCGGGGTGGTTTGCAGGGAGCCTCATCTGTGCTCTCTTGTCAGCTCCTGGATTACGTGACCACGACCCTGCTCTTCTCAGACAAGAAGGTGGACAGCAACCTCATCACCTGGAACCGCGTGGTGCTGCTGCATGGTAGGCTGCGCGGACGCCGCTTGCCCAGTGCCGCCAGGCCCACAGCGGTGGTGTTTGCTGCCGGGCTCCCTTCTGGCCCTTGTCTGGCTCATGTCCTTGGTGTTTTTGGGTTTTGTTGACCCATTTCCCCCGCTGACCACAGCTGCTTGGAACAAGCCGCAGCGGCTTTCTCGGCAGTTCTGGGAGCGTAGACTGAAAGGCCGTCCCCAAGGAAGCCTTGTGGTTTTTGCTTTTCCCAGTGTCCTAGGTGGAAAAGGACAGAGGCCAAGTGGAGTGGCGGGTGGTCACGGCCAGGCACAGGCTTGGCGCTGCACCTCCTGCAGAGAGGATGCAGGGTCGCCGTCACCTCCGAGCACCTCAGCCAGTGGGCGCCTCCCCCTGGCAGGGAGCCCCCGCCGGGTGTGGCTTGCGCTCCTCGGCTGTGACCAGCAGGCTGGCAGGCTCCTGCCCCAGTGTCTGCTCAGCGGGTGTCACCAGCCTTCCGTCCCCCTCAGCTGCCTCTGTGCAGTGTGGTGCGGGGGACGCACAGAAGAGCACGTCCTGCCGTGGCTGTCCTTCCTGTCATGTGACTGATACCCACAGAAGTCGGCTCTGAAGAGGAAGGCTTGTTTTGGCCGGACAGTGGCGCTGTGGGTCATGGGAGGCAGTGGGACAGGCCTGAGAGACTCTGGGCATGGAGAGCACAGGCGGCCAGGCCGAGTGCAGAGGAGACGCCCAGGGCTGGAGCTGCCGCAGGCCTCCCGGGCAGCCAGGGGACCTGCTGGCTTAGAGACGTTCGCCTGGCTGTTACAGGTCCTCCGGGAACTGGGAAGACGTCCCTGTGTAAGGCCTTGGCCCAGAAGCTCACCATCAGACTGTCGAGCAGGTAACCAGGACTGAGGCGGAGCAGGACGGGGCCCGGGTGCGGGGTCACTGGGCTTTTCCTTGCTTCTCTTTCGCTGGCCTTGGAACTGGCCGTGCTGGGGACTGGACCCAGAGTGCTCAACCACTGAGCTCACCCGGCCGCCTTATTAGTTCTGCAAGCGTTCGAGACGGCCTCACTGAGTTGCCAGGCTGGCCTCCTTGGCCTTCCGAGTCGCTGGCTTAGGGTGCGGCCACCACCCCGGCTTCAGACTTCTATTTGCAGTTTCTTTCTGTGAGTAATAGGCTCCTCGTAGTAGTTCACTCTCCCTGGCCGGTGTCCCGGTCACCTGCCTGGCCTGGTGGGCGAGCTGTGCTCTGGGTGGAGCTGTGGGGCCTGCAGCCTGAGCGTGGCAGCCCTGCTGACCTGCTGCTGTCCATCCTTTACCAGGGAGAGCATCGCAGTCCCTGGGCCCCCCTCCCCTCGAGTCTGCAGGGTTGGGGTCTTGGTCCTGTGTGGGTGACTGCTGTTCAGCCCACTCCCTCGCCCCGCCTAGGAGGCCTCCGCTGGGATGTTGGGCGGTTCCTTTGCCTCGCTGCCCATCTGCTGGGCTGAGTCTCTCTGGCTTCTGCCTACTGAGGTTTCTCCATGAAGAGTCCATAGTGGCTGTGTGTCCGTCCTGTGGCCTTCCTGGCCAGGGCATAGCCGCTGCTCGCTGTCCCCGCTCACTGCGGCCGCGTCTTGTGGTGGCCGCACTGCTCCCGAACCCTCGGTGTCCTGGCGGAAGCCTCCACTTGGCCCCTCCCTGGCTTTGTTCTGGGTGCTTCAGTGACTGGTGGCCGGGCGGTGCCCTCTGACCTCTGGAGCTCTCCATGGCCCTCACTGTCCCCAGCTGTGCGGCACCTCCTGCTCTCGCCTCCATGTGCAACAGGCACGGGGACCCCACGCAGGCTTCTGGGATCTACTTCCTCACCTCTCCTTCCCCTGGAACTCCGCCCTGCAGCCTCCCTCCCACCTCGACCTGACCTCTCACCCTGTGCTCTGCCTCCTCAGCTCAGCAGGTGCTCTGCCCTGCTCTTCCAGGGCCGTGAGTGGGGGTGCTTTGCATCCCTGCTGCCCGCGGCCTGGGTGGCTGTCCTCCGCTGGTGGCCTGGCAGGGCCTCACTGACGTTGTCCAGCTTTCTTGCCATCTGAGCTGCTGTGTCTGTCCCTTCAGAAGTCTGGCATGGGGGGTGGGCGAGTTCACCTCTTCCTATTGTATTGAAAGGTGTCTGTGTCTTACGAACTCTGGGGCAGTTCCTAAACCACCAGAGAGGAGATAGGTGCTGCGGCTGCCGAGGGCTGCTGAGTGGCAGACGGCTGGGCAGGCCTCCTTCCCCTGAGTGGCCAGCGGTCTCGCGTCAGCGTCGTTCAGTGACAGTCTGCACGTCGTGAGGTGGTCTTCACCCTTCCTGTTGTGACAGGGTGACTGCTTCTCTTTAAACAGAGCCAGTGAGACCTTCAGGAGTAGCTCTTCTGTGGACCTGAGATGGGGAGCTGTGGGGAGGGCTGGGAGCTGCTGCCCAGGGGTCAGGAGCTGAGTGTGTGCAGGCTGCCCGCTGCCCCAGAGGCAGCCTCAGCATCAGACCTTGACCAGGCGCCGTGGCGTGGTGCCTGCTGGGCCTCCAGCACCGCAGGCAGGTCAGGAGGAGGGCTGCCGCTTGCCTGGTGATGTGGGAGGCGAGCGTTCAGCCTGCCCGTCTCCACACTCGTCTGTGTGCAGCATGGCGGAGGCTCTTCGTGAACGTGGAATGAAAATTGTAAGTAGATGAAAATGGGAATTTGTAGAAGGGCTTCTTTGTTGCAGATGGCCGCGTCGCCTTTATTTCATTTACGTGTTTACTTTTCCGTGGTGCTGAGGACCTCTCCTGCCGAGCCACAGCCCAGCCCCAAGGATTCTCACTATTTTATTCAATGACGCTAGGGGAAGAATCGCTCTGACCCGGAACCTCGAATGCCCTTGGTTACTCAGCACCAGAGCTGGGTCCCGAGTGCCCGTCGGCAGCTGTGAGCCCCAGCAAGCCGTCGGCCTGCGGGCAGCGGGCTGCTCTGAAGTAACTCTCCTCCGTCTTGTCCTCTCAGGTACCGGTACGGTCAGCTGATTGAAATAAACAGCCACAGCCTCTTTTCTAAGTGGTTTTCAGAAGTGAGTGTTGACCGTCCTCCTTGTCTATGTGTCTGTCCCCCATGGTTGAGAAGCAGGGTTCTCCAGGATGGTGAGGAGCAAGGCTGCACTGGTTGGAGGAGGCTGGGTGACAGGCCTGGCCACCTCTGCCTGGAGGGGAAGGTCCTGAGATGCTCAGTGTCTCTGGGGACCGCACCCTCTGCTGAGCAGCCACTGGGTGACCCTCACCTCCAAAGGACAGTCTAGGGCCCGGGTCAGTGCGGCTGGTAGAGGGTGTGCCCTGGCCAATGTGTGTGCCAGCAGCAGGGGCCAATCCGTGCCTGGCCAGTGAGTCCACACAGGTGACAGTGCAGGCCCTGCTCAGTGCCCCGCTCAGGGCACAGGGGAGGTGTCCAGGGCACCACAGGAGAGCTGGACCCTGGGCTGTGGCTGTGTGTGGGGCTGCAGGCGGCCCTCAGAGAGGGTTCTGGTTCCAGAGTGGCAAGCTGGTGACCAGGATGTTCCAGAAGATTCAGGACTTGATTGACGACAAGGAAGCGCTTGTGTTCGTGCTGATTGACGAGGTGGGCGCTCACGGGCAGCCCTGGGACTGAGGTGCCTCTTCCATTGCTGGCACGCAGCTCTGGGCTTGCTTCAGGATCTCTTGCCAGCACGCCCAGGCCCCGGGGCGCCCGCAGGCCTGCTGGATCGCCTGCGCCCAGGGTGCCAGGTCCCTGCAGCTGCCCGGGAGGTGCCAGGTGCCTTCCCTCTGAGCCGCCACCCTGTCCCCGCAGGTGGAGAGTCTCACAGCAGCCCGCAGTGCCTGCAGGGCTGGCGCCGAGCCCTCGGATGCCATCCGCGTGGTCAATGCCGTCTTGACCCAGATCGATCAGATCAAAAGGTGATGCTGGGCAGGGCTGCGCTGTGAGCAGCCAGGGTGGGGTGGCCTCCTGGCTCCTATCACCCCGTCTCTTGGCTGCAGAGGCACTTGGTGTCAAGTTCTGGCCTTTCTTACTTGGACTCAGGGTTTGCAGAAGGCACATCTTTTATGAAGCGTTTTTAATTCATTCGAGTATTAAAAACAGAAGTTGGGTGCAGAGAGGCTGGGCGCGGAGAGGCTGGGTACGCAAAGTGCAGAGGCTGTGCAGAACCTGGGTATCTGAGGGGCAGCCAGCGCCACACCTGTCCTCAGTGCCCAGGGCGGGCGGGCCTCGGGGCAGGTGGAAAGGGACAGTGTGCAGAAGTGAGGGCCTCACCAAGTCAGCGGGGGCGAGAGGCGGGTCCAGGAGCCTGGGAGAGCTTCCTGGGTGACAGGCCTCCGGAGCAGGAGCCTGCAGGTCGCCGGGCACGTGGGGGGCGCAACCAGCAGGCACGGGTGTGCCCGGGTCTCGGCACGTGGTGACGTGGGCCTCGCCTCCTGGCCACAACAGGCACTCCAATGTGGTGATTCTGACCACCTCCAACATCACCGAGAAGATCGACGCGGCCTTCGTGGACAGGGCTGATATTAAGCAGTACATCGGGCCGCCCTCGGCTGCGGCCATCTTCAAGATCTACCTCTCCTGTGTGGAGGAGCTGATGAAGGTACCGTGCCAGGAGTCCTGTCCTTACGTGGTTAGGCAGCTTAGGTTCAGCCTCTTCCTTGATTGAAGGTGTGGTCCTGAGGTCTGGCAGGTTGAGTCGATGGTCTCAGTTACGGCTACTGACTCGGTACCTGTGTTCTTGGCACAGGGTGACCGCACTCTTCACTACCAGAGGCGTCAGTGGGCGGGAGTGTTGGTCTGAGTGACTGCCTCCCCAGCCCGATTCCCTTACGTGAGAGGAGGAAGGAAGACAGGGTTTGACTCACAGGTCCCATGACTGAGGGTCACACGAGTGAAGGTCACAGTCACAGGGCATCTCTGCCTGCTGTGTGGCTCGTGGGCTGTCCTACATCCCGATCTGCAAGAGCTTGCTTGGACCCTTGAGCAGGAACTGGGTCACCCCCAGGAAGCCAGCGAGCGGGGTTTTGCTCAGGGCTGGTGTGCTAGGTCCTGGCCAGCCTCTGGCAGCTCAGAGCTTTCCCACCTATAGCCCGTGCTGAACAGCGCAGGTCAGGGGCCTCACTGCCCACCAGGGAGGGCGCAGCCTTCCTTGAACGTGGCAAGAGCTGGCCCAGCGTGATCCCCTGAGGGCCCCTGGTCAGCACTGCCCTGGCGTGGGCACCTGTCCTGCCGCTCTGTGTAGCAGGGTGCTCCCAGGGCCACGGCTGGAGTGCGCCAGTTCTAAGGAGAGGTTCTGGCTCGGCCTTGCCATGAGGAGCTGGACACGCCTGGGCCCTGTGGGCAGGCTGGTGTCCCTGGGGCTCTGGCCTTGCCGTGTGACACTGGCTGCTCATGTGCTGAGCCTGGGGTGCTCCAGCATGTTCCAGAGGGGCTGACTTTCCCTGGGGCTGAGGGCAGGGCTGGGTCCAGTTCAGAAAGCAAGACGCTGGGCCTCTAGGCGGCACTTGCTGAGTCCTGAGGCCTTGGGGAGTCACCAGGTACCACTCCCCCAGAACCTTTCACGGGAGGCAGATCAGGCTGGCATGCAGTGCCCAGGGATCCCGGGGGTCGGCCAGTCAGGCCCTGAGGAGCCTTGGCCCCACCAGCAGTTCAGGGAGGAAGCCGTCAGCTGTCACTGCTCCCAGCGCAGAGGTTCCTGTTAGAGTGCAGCCCTGTGATGGTCACGTGCCTGACCACTGGCACAGCTGCTCACAGCATGGCCTCTAGGCAGCCACTCTGAGGTGAGCTCAGGTGCCACCTCCTGGTCTGGCCTTGGCTGGACGTCCAGAAACAGCAGACCCTTCCTTGAAAAGATGGCGTCCTGGCTCCAGCCATCTTCCCTGTGCTTGATGTGCCTGTGGAGCTGAAGACAGATGCTTGAGGCTGCTTGCAGCCCCGCACTGGTGTGGAGAGGGGCTCTCCTGGCCCAGCACCAGAGGAAGGGCGTCTCTGCTGCCCAAGGGTGTGGCCCAGAGGTCGGGGGGTGGCGTGGGAGCCGAGGGCATTGAGGCAGCTGCTTCCTGATCCTTTCTTTGGAGGCTGACCTGATTTGCACGTGGCCTCCATCTCCATCTTCATCTTGTGCCCTGTGTCATGCGTGCGTCTGTCTGTCCCCAGTGCCAGATCATATACCCCCGCCAGCAGCTTCTGACCCTCCGAGAGCTGGAGATGATTGGCTTCATCGAGAACAACGTGTCCAAGTTGAGCCTCCTTCTGAGTGAAATTTCAAGGTGCAGCCTGAGCTTGGCTTTGCAACCAAGGGAAACCCACTTGCTGAGTAGCTGGGGAGGCGCGGAGAGGGGAGGGCCTGGAGTAAGCTCTCCAAGCACCGGAGGGAGAGGTGTGTTCACACGTTGGGCATGCAGAGCACCACCCGCTCCTACCGCCCCGTGGCACGTGAGCCTGGAAGCGGCAGACACTCCGCCAAGCCCTCCCTTTGGCCCTTGGTGAGGGGTCATAGGAGCAGGAACAGACCCTGGAGGGGCAGTGGCCCACCTCACATGGGCCGCACCCAGGCCAGGGGTGGTGCTGGGTGGCACGGGGCCCTGGTGGGAGAGGCTCCTCATTCGGCAGCTGTGAGGTTTGGGGGGTGCTGGCTGCGGGGCTGATTGCAGGGTGTAGTGGTGCATTACCAGCTGGAGACGCTCAGCGGCTGAAAGGAGGGTGGTGCGGAGATCGCTGCATAGCCTGGTCGCTGGGCCCGGGCTGGCCACACCTGCCTGCAGTGTGCCACTGCCTGCCTGGAGCAGGGGTAGGGCAGGGCCAATGCCCGTGACACACACGTGTGCTTTGAGGTTACCTCACACCTCCGGGGTCAGGTTTTGGAGTGACAGGGAAACTTGTCCTGGAACCAAGCTCCTGTGAACTGTATGCCTTGAGCCTGGTTGTCTTCACAGAAAGAGCGAGGGCCTGAGTGGCCGGGTCCTGCGGAAGCTCCCTTTCCTGGCTCATGCGCTGTACATCCAGGTGAGTCTCGGGCTGTCCATCCTGCCCTGTCCATCCCAGCCAGCAGCATCAGAGTGTCTCCTGACTCTCCCCAGGTAAGGGGCTGGGCCTGGCCTGAGCCTCAGGGCAGGCCGTCTCGAGCCCTGGGGAGCAGGTGGCCATGACGTGTGCCCACAAACAGGCACCAGAGCCTGTGCAGCTCACACCCATGTGCCGGCCATGGCACGAACCTGCCGGGGGGGTTTCTGCCCGCTGGCCACAGCAGCATGTGGGGCAGCCAGCCACACCCCACCGTGTGTCCTTCCAGGCCCCCACCGTCACCATTGAGGGCTTCCTCCAGGCGCTGTCCCTGGCGGTGGACAAGCAGTTTGAGGAGAAGAAGAAGCTCTCAGCATGCGTTTGACCCTGGGCGTCCCTGACCGAGACCGTGGCCGGAGCGGGGTGGCTCCCTCTGGGATCCTCTGACACTACGGGGTTCCCAGGCCAGAGCGCCCCAGCGGAGCCTGGTTAGAGCGAGGGCCATGTTTGCATTTTTTTAGCCTGCCCTTTTCACCGTGTTTAAAAGGTAGTTGCAATTCTGTTGGCCTCTTTGCAAAGAACTGTCTAAATGTTTCCATCCTGTCTGGCTGGTCAGATGCAGGGTGTTGACCAGAGCTGTTTAGAGAAGGGACGCAGAAGGGCAGGCCTGACCCTAAGCAGCACAGTGGGGAGGGACCAACCGCCTTCTGACAAGTCATGTAACGGGTAAAGAAAACCATGCCCACGAGGCAGAAGCTGAGGAGAATCCAGGCATGGAGCCTCGCAGTGGCCACACGTGGCCTCTTGGACGGCGCAGAGCTGCTGGCAGCAGGTGTGGACTCCCCCAGGCTGGGCTGCTCAGTGAGGCCATTCACATCTCAGAGGACTGTGTCTCCCGGGTGGAGGGAGCCCATGGTGTGTGTCCAGGGGTGAGTGTGGCTCTTCTCTGGAGCCAGGGATTCCCCGTGGCGTCTCCTTTTAAAGCCGCTGTTACCTGTTCTCACGGGACCTCTTCAGTACCGCTGGCTGGCAGAGGCTTTCTTGTTTTGATGCCAAAGGTCTCAAACACTTTGGATCCGACTAAAGCTTGTTCAGTCGCCCCTGGACGTCCTGTGCCTTGCGCTTTGAGGACCTCTCGGGTCAGCCGCCCACCGGCAGCTTGGAACCTGACTGCGGGTGGAGGGGCTGGGCTTGGAGTGAGCACCGAGGCTTGACGCCCGCAGGTTCTGGTCTCCAGCTTCTGCTGTGCCTCAACTCCGGGCACCACCCTGCCTTGGAAAGCTGAGTCCAGCTGTGGTCCGGCACCCATGGAAGGCCACAGAGGGGGTGTGAGAGACCCTGCACAGTGAGCTGCCTGGTGCCACTCTCCAGGGCAAGGAGGCCGGTGCCCACGTTCTTGTGAGAGGCAGTCAGCCTTCTAAGATGGCTGGCAGGGAAGGCATAGGACCCCTCTGCAGTGGACACCCATGTGCGTCCAGGAGACGAGTGTCAGCAGGGCTTCACCCCGCAGTGGCTCGCTGTGAGGCTGTGAGGCTGTGAGTGCGGGATTCCATCCTTTGGAGTGCCCGGCAGCCTTCCAGCAGCCACCTTGGGCCCTGTGGCGATGCTCTGGGAGTCTGCTCCACACCTCAGCTGGTCTGGGGCAGCCCTCCTGTGCAACTGGTTTGGGCAGTCCCCGAGGGGACGCTGCGTGTCCTCCTGCTTGCCCTCCACGTTTGCAGAGCCCTTTACTCTGCTGGTGACCGTGGGTGGTTCTCCCGTGTGATCGCAGCTGGGCTCCTTCCCTGGGTTTTCTCCCGTGTTTTCTCGGCTGGCACTTGACCCTATGCCGCTGTCTGGAGCTTCTCTGAGCTCCCCCTCTCCCAAGCTGCACCCCAGACTCACCCCCATCCTGCTGGCCTCTGACCTCTGCCGCCCCATGGAGAGACTGCTGGCTGAGTGTGGCCCCCAGGACCCGCTAAGCCTCGTGGGACCACCCTGCCTGCACTGTGGGGTGGCAGGCTGCCGCTGCAGCCAGCATCTGCAAGCACCTCTTCCCACTGTCTGTTCTCCAGTGCGCACAGGGCGGTCAGCCACACCCGCCTGACGGCGCCTGGCTCAGCTCCCTCTGCGCTGCAACCCATCAGCAGCCCCAGGGCTCCAGGCTTCCTCCTTCCTCTCTTGGGGTGGGGAGGAATGCTGTTGGACCCCTCAACTTGGAGGGGTCACCTGTGAGCTGAGGAACCAAGCCTCAGGCACCTGGCGGTCACTCGGTGGGGTTTTCCTGCTGGCTGGACCAAGGCTGTTCCAGTCAGTGTCTTCCTGCTGTGACCAGAAGACCTGGGGAGAACGGCTGTAGAGGAGGAAAAGGTTATTTGGGGTCCCTGGTTTCAGAGGTCTCAGGCCACAGCCAGGCTCTGGGCCCAAGTGGGGCAGCTCAGGACAAATGTGAACAGTCGAGCCCTCAGGACCAGCTCCTGTGCCTCACCCGTGCCCTCAGGTCCCGCCTGGCTTCCCCAGCACCAGGCCGGCTCCGTCAGCTCACCTCAGCCTGCTGGCTGGTCTGCACGTGAGCTCTTACGGGCACCTCCTGTCCAAACAACAGGATCAGCGTGTGGGCCCTTGGGCCACCTCAGGATGCCCGGTAACCCCAAGATAAAGCCTGACTCCGTGAGGTTCCTGGCGGTGGCTGGGGAGGAGCAGGGCTGCTCAGAATCCGGCTGTGAGGCCACCAGGCCACCTCCCAGCGCCCTGCGGTGTCACAGTGCATGTGGCCCCACAGCTCTGCCCTTCTCAGCACTGGTGCTGGATGGTGGGCCACTGGGGAGGGGCCACCTGCTGTCCTCTGCTGTCAGGGTCCAGTGGCACGGAGATCCCCTGTCAGTCCATACCTCAGCCTGCACACGCCGACTCCTTTGGATGGCGTTCCTCCTGCAGAGCCTTCTGTGCAAGGCTCCTCAGGGCTTTGCTGCCTGACCCTCCCTTGCTGGCCCTGCACACTTGGTGGGGTGGACACCCCGGCTGTGTTCCGTGTGGCAACCTGCAGGAGGTTCTGGGACTCTCCTGTGCCCATGCGCTGCTGCTCATTGCCATGGTGGTAGAAGGCTGGCAGGTCTGGGTCCCGGGTGGAGGAAGACCAGCTCCAAGAGAGGCTGCCCAACCTGGGCTCCCAGGGCCTGGTTGTTCTTGTGCAGAACCGGAAGGAAACCTGGTGTGAGTTCAGTGTGTGCGCCCGAGCCAATGTACAGAGGCCTGGTGAACGGTGCTGTGACCGGGGTGCGCCTTCATGGGTGACTGCAGGCCACCCCAGGCCCCTCCACCTCCCACCAGCCAGGCCCCGTCCTGCACCTGCACCACAGGGACGTGGAGGCTTGTGGCCCACACCTTTCCCATCTTCCGTGGTGACTGGTTGGGGTGGCAAGGATATGCCCTCTAACCCCTGGACCAGAGCTGTTAAGAGCACTTGGCCTTCAACAGGCACCACACGTGACCCTGATGCCCCAGCTGTTCAGAGGCAGCTAAAGCAGCTGCCAAGGGACCCCCAGGATGAGGGGCAGAAGGGAGTACCTTGGGGGCTCTGCATAGCTGGCCCAAGGTATCCATGCATGGCCTGTGGACCAGGGTAAACTTGAACCAGGACGCCCATGGCTCAGACCACACCCAGCCAGGGGGCTGTCGGTGAGTGGCTGGGCGCTTCCCCAGCGGGTCATCCAGACCCAGTCAGACCCTGAGCACACCACTGCCTGTGAGCATGGTCAGCAGTGCCGGCCAGAGAGCAGACACGCTGGAAAACAGGTCCCACAGCCCACAGGGAACCAGAGGGTCCGAGGCCACGGGTCGGCACGGATGAGGGGTGCTGCACACTGCACGACGCCCTGGAGTGGGTGAGGACTGCGGGTCTGCTGAGGTGCCAGACGTCCACGTGCTGGGTTGGACAGCGGGAGACGTGGGGACTGGGGCAGAGAGGCCGGGGCACCAGGGTCAGGAGGCTGGCACCAGGCAGAGTGGGGCAGCTGTTGGAGCCGAGGCCCGGCAGGCGAGGACCACCAGAGACCACTTTCCAGAAACTGCATTTTGGCATCTGGGCCTGTGGGGGGGGGGTCCTGTGTCGGGCCACAGAGGGCAGCCCCATCCCACAGGCAGGACAGCCCTGGGCAGCGGAGGCCCAGTGAGTCCCAGGCTCCTTGTGCAGAGGCTGCAGCCCCTCCCCACAGCCGAGTGTGTCCAGCAGCGCCTGTGGAGGGTGAGGGGATGTGTTGGGGGGGCCCTGGAGACCAGAGGATTCAGGCCTGAGGCCCCAGCACGCCTGGGGCAGGTGCAGTGACCCAGCAGGCTCCTGGGGCCCTGCAGCAGAGTGACCCGTCACCGCTGGGGAGCTGTAGTTGAGCATGGTGATTCATGAGGGGCTCCAGCCAGAGGCCAGCCTGGCATGGACATGCAGGGCCACGCCCCTCTAGCCAGAAGCACGTGGTGAACCAGCTGCCCCTCGAGGGCTGGTCTGGTCTAGCACGGAAGGCAGAGCTGTGGTCCCCCCGGGTTTAGCAGTCACCCAGTGTGGGGGTCAGCCAGTCCAATTCTGCACTCGGCAGCAGGCACCTCCAGTCCCTCGAGCTCCACTGCGCCCTTTGCCACACCCCTGCCACCAGTCCAGCCCCAGGCCACACCAACCTGCTGAGGGGTGCTGGTGCTGGCTGCTCCCTCCTGCGGGGTCACCATGTCCCCAGAGGGGTGGCACTGGGATCAGCCCTGTCTTGGGCAGTGTCAGGAGACACTTCTACTGTAGCCCGGGACAGTCCTGGGAATTTGGACAAGGCCGAGAGCTCAGGGCCACCATGCAGACACCCATGCCATGCCATGGGCGGGCCACCAGCCCTGTGGGCACAGGGCGGCCTAAGGCTCAGGGCTGGAGAAGCTCAGCCCCACTCTGGTTCCTTTTGTGGAAAACCTGAGGCTGCAGGAGGAGATCCAGGCCACCACACAGTGGGACCTCAGTGGTTGGGCGGTGCAGCCAGTGTGGGGCACTCCAGGGTGGCCCATGCCTAAGGGGCAGCAGAGGAAGCAGGAACTGCATCTGGAGGGGAGACATCTGCAGTTCCTCACAGACCAAGGAGGACCAGCCGACGTCCCAACTGTGGTCTGGAGGCACAAGCGCCCTCCCAGTGCCCAGAGGACAGCTAGTCTTTAGCTGGGAATGTCAACAGACTCCCTGCCTCCAAGGTGGGTCCTCCCTCTGGGGACAGGCCACAGCCAGGTAAGCATGAAATCACTATCCTCTGGTTGAGGCCTTCCAAAGGGTGAGCCTGGCTCCACAGGCCCCTCGAGGCATCACGGGAAGGCAGGAGAGCAGGTCAAGGGGCAGTGGTCCTGCAGGTTGGCTGCTTCTGGAGTGACTTGTTTCCTTCCAGTAGACTCAGGCGGACCCTTAGTCTCTAAGGGCCTCCCATGTCTGTGCCTGGGTCTGCAGGGGGCAGGAGGAGCCCACAACGCCTCGGAGCCTGCTCACCCGAGCCTGGGTTCTGTGTCTCTGGTGCGTCCTGCACTGCTGGGCACCTTCCCCTCCAGAGATCAGAGGGTGACTTCCAGCCTTCCCGGGGAGCCGGGCCCCTTCCGGGGGGTGCCAGTGCACAAGCTGCTCCTGCTAGCCATTCCCAAGCCCTGGGAAGGAGATTGGGGACAGAAGCAGGAAGGCAGGGGAGTGTGCCTGTGTCCGTCCCCCCACCCCCCACCCTGCCCCCCAGGCCCAGGGTGGCAGGCGGGTGAACCATGCCCCTCACTCCTGTGCCTCCAGCTGCTCGGTGGAGTTTCGTCCAGCGGGTGGGGCCAGTGCACGCAGCCTTGCTGCTTTGTCTGGGCAGATCGGGGACATGCCAGAGCTCAGACGGCAAGAGAAGAGCATCCAGGACGATGCCCATCTATGGGGCTCCTCCAAGGACCTGTGCCCCTCTGGCCTCTGTGAGGATGGCCTCCAGCTGCCATGCTGGGCCTGAGGAGGACCACAGCTGTGGGCGGCTTGGTTTGGGTTGACCAGGGCTGGAAGCTTTTGTGTCAGGCAGAACCAGAAGCACGCAGGGCGGAGGGCCCACAGGAAGGCCACGTCCCAGCCCTGCAGCTCGTAACAGGGCTCTGCCTTCTCTGCTGGGAATAATCGCTGAACCTTCTGGACAGTCTTCATTTGGCTTGAATTTTGGAAAGAAAGGAAACCAAGACCCACACTGCAGTTGCCGTGTGGAGGAGAAGCTGAGCGGGGCACCGAGGAGAGGCAGGACTTCCAGCAGAGAGGAGCATGAGCATGGTGGCCACTCTCCCTGAGGCCAGCCGCGGGTCAGGCCTCTGTACTCTGCAGGCTCCCCCGTGAGAAGGAGTGATTCCTGGGCTTCAGCTTCCACCTGTGGGTGACAAGCTGCCAGCTCAGAGTGATCAAAGGCTTTGGTCCTTATTGTGTGTGAGTGCCAGGCCGACCCTCATGTCCACTGGCAGGACCTGCAGCTGATGCCTGGTTACACACTCACATCCTTTAGTCATTGGGACCCTCAAAAGCCAGGCACCCCTGGATGCAGGCACCATGGTCCCTCTGCTGCAGACACAGGCTGAGGGTGGTGGGTGTCACGTGTGGTTTTTGGAACCCAGACCCCAGACCCAACATGCCTGGACCTCCACAGGTCAGGCTGACACCCGGTGCTTGGCTCTGCGAGGTGCCTCTTTTGAGTGACAGAGGCCTCCTCTGTGGCCGCCTCACTACCCAGGCCATGGGGGCCTGAGGGGCTGGGGCCCAGCACTTACTCATGGCCTGGTGGTGAGGCCAGCCACAACCTTGCCAAGGTCTGACTCCCCTCCTGAGTGCCCTCTTGGCCCATGAGGATGACCAGTCCTGCCGGCAGCACGCCCAGGGCCTGGTGGGGCTGAGAGGGTGGCCTGGGGCGGCACTGGGGACAGGCGGGAGGTTGCAGGGCAGTCTGTGTCCTCCAGGACCTGGCACAAGGCAGGACACAACACAGCACCCTCGAAACCCCATTCCTGCACGTGTCTTGAACTGAGTGGCTGGAAGGTGCTTCCTGCATCCTGTACCTGGGAAGAGCATCCAGAGCACCCCAAACTCCTGTGGACCTGGGGGACAGGGCTGTGCCTCCCACTCCCCACCAGCCATGCTTCCTCCAGCTGCCTGGTTCTGCCTCCTGAGACTGCTCCCCATCACCTCTCAGCTCCCCGCGACCTGGGTCTTCCCCTGGCCCTGCAAGTTCTTCACACGGGTCCCACATCTGGGGATGCCGTTTGCACCTGTGTCCGAGTCTCGGGCTTCTGAGACGTTCCTGCAGGAGCCACCTCCTCTCTCCAGGGCTGGCTCTCTGACAGGCGGCTTCTCCCCGTCTGCTGGTGGTGGTTCAGACGTTGAGATGTGCACACACTCACACATTGCCACACATACTCTCTCACAGACTCACAATCACTTGCACACAGACTCACACAACCACACACAAGCACTGTCACCATCATGCAATGCAGCTCTGGGCAAGTGCTCTGAGTGGACAGCAGGGGCAGCTCAGTCCTCATGGGTCAGGGCTGGTGGGACTCAGCGGCTTCAGTCTCCTGAGGGTGCAGGAAGGAGCAGAGGGCGTTTTCTGAACCTGCCGGGGGCAGGGCTGGAGGGGGGGCTTGACGCTCCAGCCCCCTTGCTCCTCGAGGGACCCCAGGGACCTGAGTCCTTCCTCCACACCTGAGTGTGACCTCATGCATGGAAAACATGTGGGAGGCACTGGGCGGGATCTGGGGTATCAGGTTGGCTGCCCGCCTCACACCAGGAGGGCCGACTCTCGGGCAAAATGGCCTCGGATCCTGGGCCTCACCTGGAGCCTGTGCGTGCAGGTGTGGTTGGTAACTGGCGGGCGAGGTGCTTGAAGCCAACACCGTTGTCCTCACAAGGACAGAGTTGGGAAACTGGAAAGAAAATCTTAGCGCCAGCAGAGCATTAAGGTCACAAGGTGGAGAGACAGAGAAATGCAGCCAGCCAACCACAGCCAACCCACAGAGGCTGCTGCCAGCTGGGAGCTCACGCTCAGCACTGGGCCACTGGAGGCTGTGCCAGTGGAGAGGCTGGGAACTCCTGAGGACCTCTCAGAAGCTGCAACAGGTCTCATGGGGAAAGTCAAGGCCTGGGGCTCAAAGCGAGGGGCAGGAGAGGAGGCCATCTGGTAAGGTGTCCAGAGCCCTCTGTTGTCCAGAAGGCCTTCCACCCCGGGAGGCTGGTCCTACAGGGAAAGCAAGCCTCCCCTGGCCTTCCTCATGAGTATGGAGAGGTGAGTCGGCCCAGGAGCCCTCTTGAGGCCATCCTCCCCGTCCTGACAGCCCTGGGCTGCGAGACAGAGCCTGCTTAAGGTGGCGTTTCCAGGGAAGCCCAAGGCCACACAGGAAGCAGACAGCCAGGAAATTCAGGTCTCTGCCACTGGAGCCCAGGAAGCTGGGACACACCGGGCCCTGGCCGGGCACCGC
>JAJEJO010002511.1:101782-118318 GCA_020662805.1 Glaucomys volans | reverse complement strand
CCTCCTTCCCATCCCCATCCTCACCCTCATCCCCATCCCCTTCCCCATCCCCATCCGCATCCTTATCCTCATCCCCATCCACATTCTCACCCTCATCCACATGCTCATCCTCACCCTCATCCTCACTCTCATCCTCACCCTTACCCCCATCCTCATCCCCATTCTCACCTTCATTCCCATCCTCATTCCCATCCTCATCCTCACCCTCATCCCCATCCCCATCCTTTTCCTCATCCCTGTCCTTATCCTCATCCTCATCCTCTTCCTCACCTGGGAATGGGGATGGGGAGAGTTGACCAGGCCACTGGAGACCCTGTGTGTGGACGGGCACTTTCCTTCTCCACACGGACGCCCTGAGGTGTTCATGCAGAAGCCCAGTGAAGGAGGGAAAACCAAACTTCTCAGAGCCCCTGGTGCCCCTGCTCCCCTCCCCTTTCTGCACCAATGCTCTCTGGAGATGTGGCCGGGAGGGACAGTATCTCCTGTGGCACCACTCACACGGGGTCCTACTCTGGCCCCAGCTGGACGTGGCCCCCAGTGTGGAGGGTCTGTGGGGTGGTCTGGCTTTCCTCCGGCGATATCTCAAAACACAAGCCAGAAAACCACACTTGTCAGGAATTTGCTCCTGCTGGCCCAGAGCTGAAGGTGGGGCCTCACATGCAAACTCCCTAAGGATCTTCCAGGCCAGGGCAGCCCTGGATTCCTCTCTCAGGTGGCCCTCAGATGTCCAGGCTGCCCTCCACACTCTGCGATTGGTCCCTGTGTGGCCACCAGCTGCTGAAGAAAGCAGCTCTGAGTGTCCCCCACAGGCCAGCACCTGCACCCCTGCTGTCCTGTGTCCCCAGCACCTGTGTGCAACCTGGAGCAAAGCCCTCTCCCTGGAATGGCCAGCAGCCTCCAGGGCTGGGGCTCCTCAGGCCAGCTGCAGGCCAGCTGCCATTCACCTTGGGGCCCCCAGGCAGAGACTGCGAAGTCTTTCCAGACCCATCACCCTCGTCCTCCATGGGGGCAAAGCCAGGACGTGAGTTTTCTCCAGGAGTGAGAGGGAGCCATGTGCACCCTGTGTCCACCTCTTGTCCACTCCCTCCGACGAAGCTGTCTGCCGTCATCAGAACACTCATGCAGCTGAAGGGGAAACCGCTGCCAAGAAGCACCTAGCTCTTCAGGAAGCAGCTGAAGAGGAGGGGGAGACCTCACACCTGTGTACCCCCTGGTGTGAGCACTCAGGCAGCAGCATCAAGGGGTCAGAGGTCTGCAGAGGGGCCTGGTGGGCAGGGGCCTGGCGGCTGCCCCGGGCCCTCTCCGAAGGTGCTGGAGCAGGGCTGTTAGGCAGGGCCGGGCTGTGAGTGCCCGGTGGGGCTGACAGCTCTGAGGACCTTCCCTGCCCTCCCCTTCCCCATTCTTACTCCTCAAAATCAGAGACTGTTGGAGGCAGAGGGACATTTCTGCCCTGCCTTCTGATGATGGAATTGGGGATGTACCTCCTGGGGTCCAGACGGCAGCTCACGTCCAGGGACAGCACCTGGACTCTACTATGGTCTTCAGCAGAGCCCTTGGGGCGATTCCCAGCCTGCCGACCTGCCTCTCACCTCTGAGCAGGGGTCCTCGGTCTCCTCAGAGCTCAGAGCCACCCCCAGGCAGGGAAGCTGGCCAGAGACTCAGAGGAGTCCAGCCCCAGATTCCAGCAGTGAGGCTGGAAAGTTCCTGAGACCTGGAGCCAAAGTGCCCCTCACGCTACCACGGAGGGCAGGGCCAGCTGGCCCAGGACGCTCACCCCTGCGTGGAGCAGACCAGGTCTGGAGGTGGGGCAGACTGCTCCCTGAGAGCCTGAGGTGAGCAGGGGGGCTCCACCCGCTTCCCTTCTGCTCCTCTCCCCTCCCCACGTGTGCCCTGAGGGTCTGCTGTGGCTGAGGGCTTTGCCAGAGCCAAGCCCAGGAAGGGCTGCAGCTGGCTTCCCTCCCCTTCACTCCCAGGTTCCAGGGAAGTCTCCTGACACTCTGCCCTCCCCGCCCTCCCGCAGCCCTCTCAGCAGCAAGCCTCCTGCATTCTCTCAAGGACGGCAGGTTGAGTTTGGGAACCACAAACCAAGGGGGTGATGTGAGGATGGACTGAAGTCCACAGTTGTGTGAGGCTGGCAAAGCCTCCACGCCCAAGAAGGGAGATCACAGGGGAGAAGATCACAGCTCCCTCCCGTGGACCGAGTGCAAGAGCCTGACCCCACACCGGCAGACCCACCCAGTCAGTGAGAACAAGAGATGCCGACCACATCGCGTCATGTGCTGCCGTTTCACTGTGTTAACAGAATGAAAGAGGAAACCCAAGCCACGGTTTCCACCTTTGCCAAGTTCACACGGAGTGCCTGCAGGAGGGGGCTGCCTGGGCCTGGCAGGCATCTGCCCAGCCCACGGCCAGCGGCACACTTCCGGGGAGCATGGACGGGGCGGCTCCCGTGCAGCCCACTGAGCATGCTGCAAACCAGAAGTGGAGTGAGCAATGCGGCCACTCACAACGCATGGCCTCAGCGGGAATCCAAGCAAATCTGCGCACGGCCAGAACGAAAGCTGAATGCAGCAAGGTCCGCGCTCGCGTTTCTGGTGTGGCGGACACGGCGTGTGTGTGTGTACACGCCAGAGAGGACGTGGGTACAGAAGCTGATCCTGTGCACCTAGGGCCAGAGAAAAGGGAGGCATCCCTTCTCAGGGGCATGAGTCTGCCCCACAGCTGTCCTGAGTCGGTGTGAGCTCACCCGTTCCTCCAGGCACAGGTGAGGGACCTGTCCAGGAGCCAGATCCGTGCAAAGGGCCTGGGGTCAGGGCCTCCTTGGTTGGTGCACACAGAGCCCAGGCTCCGCTCACCCCATGCTGGCCCAACTGAAGTGACCGCCATGGGGTGTGGGTGCACACGCAGCAGCTGCCCCAACTTGCAGGGCACACTGGGGGCTGAGCTGTGAAATGCAAGTGCTGCTGGCTGTGGAGGGGCATGGGGAGTCCAGGCCACAAGAAGGGACATCGCTGTGGGTGCTCCCCACAGTGACAGAAGGGGGAGCTGCCAGGGAGGCTGCAGGAGGGTGGGCAGGGCTCGCCCGTGAGAGGCGGCCTCTGCTGGGACCTGGCCAAGGGGTCAGCTGGGCAGGGCCAGGACAGGGCCAGGAAGGGCCAGGACAGGGCCAGGACAGGGCCAGGACAGGGCAAGGCCCTGCCCTCCCCACATGGTCTGTCCTCTTCTCAGCTTCCAGACCCTTCGAAGCAGGATTGTCAGGCTGTTGTCCTCGAGCCCCCCAGGGCCTCGTACACAGGAGGCACTCAATGAATGCTGGTGGAATGAATGGGGCAGGAGAGCAAGATGGGGAGTCATGGCAGATGCAGCCTTGGCTGGAGCCTCTTCTGACAGCCCACCTGCCACCCTTGACACTGCCTACTCCCCAGGCTGGGCGGTGATGTCTCGGTGAGAGCCAGTCCTGCAGGCAGCCCTCTCCTCAGAGGTGTGAGTCTGACCTGGCCTGCCCTGGGCTGCAGGAGGCTCTGGGATCCCGGGGTCACCTCCTGCCCTCCAGCGAGGACAGGAGAGAGGAGCTGGGCTGGATTCTGTCAAAGACCCCTGGGGCATGACATCTGGAACCACACAATGCCCAGCCTGGGTCAGCAGCTGCTGGCAGGCCAAGCTCACACCTGGACCCAGCTGTGCTCCCAGCGGCCAGCGTGTCACGGGGACAACTCCCGGGCAGACCTCGGCACAGGCATGTCCAGGAGAAGTCCCTTATTCTCCAGGAGGAGGTTGGTCAAGAGTGGGCCGCTCTGTCTGTAGCTGGAAAAGGCACTGGGAAGACGTCCTGGGGCTGAGAGTCAGCAGAGGAAGCGGGACGGAGCTCTGGTCTCCACATGCCCGAGGCCGGCTGCCCCATCAGCCCAGCTGCAGGGCAGGGCCCCAGTCCCCGGCAAGCCACCCTCGCCTGTGAGTCTGTCCTTCCTGCGTCCTGACGGTGCTCAGAGGTAAGGCTCCTCTGCACACGGCAGCGGCCGGGCTTTGGTTCTGGGGGGGCACAGGAGGCACTTTGCACAGCAAAGCCCAGGGCCCAAGTGGACTAGAAAGTTCTAGAACTTGAGCTGATTTCTTTTAAAACGGAGTTGCCGAGGTGGGGGTGTCTGGGCAGACTGCTCGGCCGCACAGCACCTCTTCAGACAATCCGAGCTGTCCAGCGCTGCGCTGGGCTTGGACGCTGCAGGTGACCCTGCCCTGCTGTGGAGGCGAGAGGGCCCGGCTCCTCTGAAGTCACTCTCGACCCTCCCCTGGGATGCCCCGGCCTGGGGGCTCCAGATCCCGCTGGGAACCCACTTGCCAGTCTGCCTGCCCAAGCCCTGCTGTCCTTGTGGGGTGGACGTCCCCTCCTGTCCACAGCTGAAGGCTGTCCCAGGGGCACACCATGGCCCAGATTCCAACAGTGCCGGAAACGGGTCCAAGAGTTGCTGTTCACTGGCCGCAGAACTCGGCTCCGATTTATTGCACCCTCACACGCCACAGTCTGGGGCCGAGCTCAACTTCCCTTGAAGTGGAATTCAAAACCTCGCGGCGGCTCAAAGCGGGAAGACCCAGAATGTTGGTTTCACAACTTGGAACGGGAAGCTGTCTCCAGGAGGTCCAGGATTGCTTCCAGATGAGGGAGTGCAGAGCCCGGAGCCTCTCCGACCCCAGACCTTTTGTCCTCGTGCAGCTGGGGCCAGAGGGGCCTTGCAGGCACGGCCTTTCTCCTGGGGTCCAGGGAACCTGAGCAATGACGCCCCCCCAGGGTGGCGTCCACTGCCTGCAAGTCCCCAGCCCTGCGGCGCTGTGTGGGCCGCGGTCAGAGGCAGCTGCACCCACAGCCTGGCCCACCTGAGCACCAGTCTCCTCCTGTCTCTCTCATTTGCTCCTTCCCCTCTCGACAGCTTCCAGGGGCCTGCTCCCGGAGGCTCCCGCCCGAGCCGGCCAAGGTCCCTGAGCCAAGGTCCCCTTCACAGGAAGACGGACCTGGAGCTGCCACACTGGAGGGACTCGGGGGCTCTACTTGACGTGGGGGCCAGGGGTTGTCCCCAGGACAAGGACTCCGATGCAGACATGGACTTGGATGAGGCCCTGAAGCAGACGGGAGGGCAGGAAGCGGGACCGGGAGCAGGAAGATGCCTGCCTCACACAGGGTCAGGACGGGCTCAGTGGATGGAGGGTGGGTGATTTTGTGGCCCCTCTGGCACTGTGAGGCTGCCTGCTGGGTGGAGCAGTCTCATAACGAGATGGAAGCTGAGACCTGCGGGGACAAGGGCCAGGGCAGAAACTCTGGGGAGGGGACGTCCGTGCACTCTCCGAGCCAGGACCCAGCTGAGGCCCCTAGGTTGAGACAAGGACCTGGCGGGGGCCCTGCGCCTACCCGACAGCAGCCTGCTTGCAGCAGTGACCTCTTCTGGGTTGCACCCTGGGCTCAGCCTGTTGGCAAAGCCTCACTGGCCAATGAGGCCGGCTGCCTCCCTCCGCCCAGCCGGTCTGGGTCTGCACGTCTCCCTCTGGGTGTGGTTTTGGAGCCAACAGCAGGGTATGGGTACCGCTGATCTTTCTCTCTGTCTCTTGACTTTTCCTGGATTCGTTTCCTCCTCACTGAAGTTTGCCTTGTGGCTTCAGCTGGCAGGTCTTCTAATGCTTTGTGTGGTTGTTTTCTTTTCTCCTGCTCCTGGGATTGAACCCAGGGCGTTCTACCACGGAGCCACGCCCCAGCCCATTTTAATTTTGTTTTGAGACAGTGCCTTGCTACATTGCAGAGGCTGGCCTGGGACATGCAGCCTCCTGCCTCAGCCTCCAGAGCTGCTGGGGTGACGGGCATGGCCATGGACCCTGGCAGGGGTATTCTGGTCAGGCCCAGGACAGACCTGTCCCTCAGCGGCTGGACTTCCTCGTCCGCTCCTCTGCATTCTCTTGCTCATCTGCTGGTTGCTCCCTCCGTCTCCAGGGGTGTTCCATGCACACCAGGTGCCACCAGCCCCCCCCCCCCCGTTGTCCCCAGCCCCTCCCTTTGTGATATTTGAACTTCCTGGTTTGGTTCCCTGACTGCAAAGCTCACCTTGCAGGAAAAGGGGTCTAATGGCCTGTTTTCTCACACAGCATCCCCTGCTTCCCAGATGGCCAAACCCCAGGGGGCAGCAAGACGCAACAGCAGCACCTCACGGCACTGGCCATAGATTCTCAGTGGACTGTGATCGGAGTGCCCAGAGGCAGAGATGAGATGCCAAGGTTCACAGAAGAACTCGGAATTTTTTTTTAAGATCAGGGGACGGAGCTGCAGGGGCCGCGGGGACAGCGGCTCCTCCATGTGGTGGACTTGCAGCCCAGTCTGCATCTGCCCCTGGTCACTCCTGGACGCCCCGTGAACCTGGGTCAGCCAGAGGTGGGTCCAGGCAGCCTGCCCTGCCAGGCCTGGTGGAGTGCTTGCCGTGGGAGGTGACCTCCGGTCCCAAGGCTGCTCCCAGGACCCAGCTCCTCGCCCACTCGCTGTGGTTCTCTCCTTTCCTGAACTCATGACATATGCACAAAACAGTCCCCAGAGCCACCCCTGGTCCCCAGAGCCACCCCTGGTCCTAGAGCCACCCCTGGTCCCCAGAGCCACCCTGGGCATGCTGGGCTCGCCAGCCCCTACTGTTTCTGTGGAGCTGACTGTGAAACAGGAAGTCGAAGCGTCACAGCAACTTGGTGTCACCTGGATCTGGGCCGGAACCGTGTCACCTTCTGTATTCTGTAGACACTGCAGCACGAGGGGCCGCAACCTCACTGAGCCCAGGAGCTGCTGCCTGGTCAACGCTCCCCAGGGAACCACGCATTCCTCTTCAGACAGAGCACTGGAGCTCCGGGTCCCGCCAGCAGGGCCGGCTGCGTTCTGTGGCCCTGCTCTGAGCTCCCGAGGACTCAGGAGGGAGCACGGGGCACCTCGGGACCTCCCTGAGCCTGCGGGTGTCCCTAGAGGGTGCGAAGGACGGGATGCCAGAGCCAGACCCCACGGGTCCTTGGGAGGCCTGGAGCCTGGGCCAGCTCTCGCAGGGGCGAGGCTTCAGAGTCCCCTCTGCAGTGCGTGTGGCCACTCGGTGCTGACCGTGGCCCGAGCCAGGGCCCGCCCTCATGGAACCATGGCCTGACTGACACGGCCTCCTGCTGAGGGCCACCTCCTGACTGCACGGCTCTGCTGCCCACACAGCCAGGAGGGTCTCCTCTCCCCACTCGGGTCCCCCAGGCCAGGCCACTGGCCAGCCACTCACCCACCATGCACATCCCCTGGTCCTCACCGAGGAGCTCCAGGTGGCAGCGCCTCCTGCTCCCGCTGCTGCCCCAGGGTCCTCCCCTGACCCGAGAGGGTGGGCCTAAGCCAAGTCTTGGGGCAGTGGCCCTCCCCTGCCAACCTGAGGCTCTGTGCACGGTCCTTTGGCCCCAAATCCTGTGGTGACCCAGTCCTGGTCGCTTTGTCACTCACCCTCAGCCTGGGGCCTGCTGTGCTGATCGGTTTTGCCAGCCTCTGCCAATCAGGATGCCACAGCAAGCACGGGGTTGTCCCCCACAGTGGCAATCCCAGTGCAGGGTGGGCTGTAGGGAGGGGCTCCCAGGACTGGTCTGCCCCTCATGCAAGCCCCGTGGAGCCCCACCACGTCCTCAGCCTGTCTCTTCTGCACCCCTGGCTCTGTTCAACTCTAGGTGGCAGCTTGCCCTCCGGCTAGCTTCCTCAAGGTGGCAAAGTGGCTGCCACCAGCAGCTGCAGTGGCACACTCCTTCCTCACTCACTCTGGGAAGACACAGTGACTTTCTGACTGCTCTCTGAGCAAGTTTGCTAGGGCCACAGAAGCCCTCTCCTTGGGTCTTATTGGCCAGAAGTGGAACTGGATCTCAGGTCCATTCCTCACAGAGAGATTGGTAGGGGGCATGGCGCTCCCACCCTGGCTCCCGCCCTGGCACGGGCTCACACACTGAGACACACAGAGAGATGCAGACTCCCGCCTCTCCCACGCTCTGCCCTTCTGCTCGGGCGGGGTCCTCTCCTCAGCCTCTGGTGGAGCCGCACAGGCAAGCGGGTGTGCAGAGCTGCAGGGAGCGGGTGGCGGGGTCAGGGGAGGGGGCTGGCGGCAGGGGGTGGGAGCCATCGGGGAGCGGGGTGGTGGGGTCCGGGCTGGGGGAGCAGGGGTGAGGGTGCAGGGTGACGGGGTGCAGGGCGCTGGGGTCAGGGCTGAGCGAGGCTCCTGCCTGTCTCGGGTGAGCATCCTGGGTGGCCTGTGCGTGCAGACGCCCGGAGACACCCCACAGAGGGGACGGGCAGGTGCGTGTGAGTGAGCCCGAGCATCTGCAGAGGCGGGGGCAGTGGAGAGGCAGCCTGGGTCCTGGATGGAAGGGCATCTGCATTCACGGTGGGTCCAGTCAGATCCCAGGAGCTCTGTGAGGCGACCTGGAGGGCACCAGAACCTAGAGTGGCCAGAGTGACCTTGACACCAGGGACCTGCAGCACCAGGCCTCAGGGCAGCAGGAGGACCCAGGAGGGCAAGCAGGAGCCTTGACAGCTTTTGCTGTGTGTGACAGAAGGTGGCCCTTCAGTCAATGGCCGGGGCAGCAGGTCCAGGCGCGCCCTGGCCCAGACCTCACATCAAACAAGAATGGGTTTTAAATGGAGCTGGGCACGATGCACACACCTACAATCCCATGGCTTGGGCGGCTGAGGCAGGAGGATTGAGAGTTCAAAGTCAGCCTCAGCAGTTTAGTGAGGCCCTTAGCAACTTATCAAGACCCCTGGTAATGAAAAAAAAAAGGATTTTAAATGGGCCGTGATCACAAGCAGGACTGCCCACACAGCAGAGCTTCTAGAAGGTCCTGGTGGCTTCTAGGGACAGGACAGAGAGCCTGGAAACCTCTGAGGGCCAGAGCTGGGGAGAGCTGAGATGTCCTGGAGCAGGGCAGCAGCCCGAGAGGGCCGCAGGACCAGCCTGAGCTGCCCTGAGGGCTGCAGGGTCCGTCTTGCTTTGGGAGAGGCTGCGTGGACGGAGTGCTTCTGTGGAGGTTCACAGGTGGGAGCCAGACCCCCTGTGGTATTTGTGGTGGGGCCCTTGGGAGGTGGCGGTCATGAGCGGGAGCCTCCTGGTGGGGTCCAGCCTTGTAAAAGCAGCTCGCGGACGCCCACATTTGCACCTGATGTAACCTGCAAACTGCAGTCACCAGCCACGCTACTGCCGCAGGTATGTCAGCCCGTGACGAGAAAGAGGCGGCAGGTGCGTCGGGTGTGGCCACACACGGAGGTCACTCTGGCAGGCTCCATGCAACCCTGGCCCCGGTTCATGCCCACAGGTCCTCAGTGACTGGGAAACAGAAACAGAAAGTGAATTTCTCGGGGACACATAACCAACTGCCAGCTTCCAGACATGGCAGCCGGCCAGGCCTGGGCCTCCCAGGCCCTGGGGACTGCGAGGACGGACCCCTCTGAGGTCCTGGAGCCCTGAGGCCTGTGTGCACAGCATCTGGGTTGGGAGATGCCTGTGGGAGAGAGTGTGTCACGGGGTGGAGGGGGGGCCCGCCCGCACGGCCAGTGCTCGGCTACTCCCGTCTCTGCATCCCTTTGGTCTCTGTCTCTCTGTGTCTCCGTCTTCGTCTCTGCCCAGCCCCCTCTGGCCCCGCAGTCTCAGCAGGGTCTGCAGGTGCCCTTTCTGGAGCCTGGACGCTGCCATGGTAGGTGAGGGAGCGGGTGGGTGTTGGAGTGACTGGAAGGGACCTGGGACCTGGGATGTCTGAGGTGGATGCTGTGAACCCGGGTCCTGCTTCTGCCGGTGGCGAGCTGTGGCCTGTGCAGCTGAGCAGGCCCTGATCAGGGAGGGGTGCGCCGGGGTCCGCTCAGGGCTGCAGCCAGCAGAGCCGATTCGGGCCCTACCGCGGACACCTCAGCACCCAGCAGGTTCCCCTTGACGGGCTCTTGTTTCGTGAATTCAAAGAATGAAACCCACAGACAAGGAAGATGGGGTGAAAAAAGGGTAGAATTCATTCAAGCAGGGAAAAGAGGTAGGACTCTCACAGGGTGAGGGGGACCACAGCCGGCTGCCACTGAGTGACCTAGTCTGGGGTCTGCGCAGCTCTTGGGGCGATGCTATTGGTCATTTACGCTGAGCAAGTTTTGAAACAGAGCCGATGATCCTGGTCCACATTCCTGCTGCTCGGGTCTTGGGGGTCGGTGCTGCGGTGGCCTGAGTGACTCCCGCCTCCTCCACTCAGCTTCCTCCCGCTCCGCAGGCCCTGCCAGCATGGCCTCAGCTCACCCCCAGTGCACTCTCCAGTCTCCAGTCTGCCTGGGCTGCTGCTCTCAGACAAAGGCTTGGATTCGAGAGGATGGTTCTCAAAGACGGCCGTGCCTGCAGGGCCACTACTGACCGGCTGACCTCAGGGGGGGTGTGACCTGGGTTGAGGGTGGGCCTGGTGCAGTGTCGGGGTCCTTCTGGGTGGGAAGGGGGCAAGGAGGTCAGTGCTCCACTGGCCACGTCAGGCTGTGGAGAGGGCAGAGTGGACGATGATGTGAACCCAGGAGCGAGGTGCTCTGGAGGCTGCGGAGGCAGGGCCTGGGTGCTCCGGGCACCTCCAGAGGGATGAGCCCCTGCCTCCATCCTGGCCCATGGGGAGCAGGTGTGTGTTCAGAGCCTCCAACCTGTGCCCATGTGTCCTGGCAGCCACAGGAGCCCTGCCTGTGGGAGCTCCAAGGGTTACAGGGGCCCTTCTAGGACGAAGGCTGGCGCAGCCGGGCCAGGCCGTGTGGACAGAGCTGGGGCTCCTGTGTCCTTGGGACCAGGGATGCAGGCATGGGACGGTCCCCTTGTCCTGGGGGGCTTGTTCTGGGGGGTCCTGGAGGGCTAGCAGAGCCCTGGGGAAGGCCCAGCTCTGCCTGCAGAGTGGCCTAGTCCCCTGATAGACCCTCGCCTGCCCCTTGGGTTACCAGCCAGACCCACTGCTGGTGCTATGTCCCTGCGGCCTGCTGGGTCAGCCCTGGGCTGCGGGGGGGCAGGACCCAGCAGTGCACCTGGGAGTGGCAGGAAGTGCAAGTCTGGCTGGGGAAGTGGAAGGGGTCAATGGGGCAGCAGGGAGGGACCTGGTGGGGCAGGGCGGTCAGTGCCTAGATTACCACACAGTGATATTCATGGCAGTGGGAAGGCGGGAAGGACCCACACGTCCGTCAACAGGTGGAACATGGAGCATCACACAGAGTGGCCAGCCAGGCACACTACGTGGCTGGACATCCAGCACGGGCCTGCTTGCAGCAGAGGTCCACAGCAGGAAACCCGCAGCTGGGAAGTGGACTTGCTGCCGGGCTGAGGCTGGGCAGGCGCTGAGGGGCCTTTCTCTGGGCTGAGACTGAGCGTGGAGGTGCGAGGCGCAGACCCTGAGCCTCCGACCCTGACACTGCACAAGGACTACCCTGTGTGTCAGGACTCGGGAGGCTGCTGGGTCCAAACTGGGGCATGTTGGAAAGTGCCAAGTAGCATCTACGAGCGAACTGAAGACCACCATGCTCACTGCGGAAGCTTAGAAACACAGGAAACAAGGGAAACTAAATGGCCTCTCCCCCAGCGATGGCAGCCAGTCTGACGTGTGCACGCTTCTGCTCTTTAGGGGCTTGCCCCTGCGGCCCCTGCTCCCACGCTGTCGGAGTCCCTGCTGGTCCCAGCACGGCGAAGCCAGGCCCCCGGCCCCGGCCCTGCAGGCCTCCTGCTGTCCTACCCCACCAGGGACGGCTGGCCGAGGGCCCCCGCGAGCAGCTGCCCTGAGCCTGCTCCCACTGGGCTCTGCCGGGACATCCCACTCAGCCCGCTTCCCGCCAGTGACGGCAGCTGTCCTACAACCCAGGCACACCCAGGGCTGGCTCTCTTCTGGGGGTGACCTTACTAGGCTTTAAGGGGGACCAGTTCGCTTCCTCCGAGGGAAAGCCCATGTTTGCTGGGCTCTTTGTTTCTAAGCTTCAGCAAAAGGCATTTCTGTGGAGCCGCAGCTGGTCCTCAGCCACTGGGGGC
Source organism: Glaucomys volans (assembly GCA_020662805.1). Taxonomy (NCBI): domain Eukaryota; kingdom Metazoa; phylum Chordata; class Mammalia; order Rodentia; family Sciuridae; genus Glaucomys; species Glaucomys volans. Next base: position 106,289 of record JAJEJO010002511.1, on the reverse strand, counting down.
CCAGAGCCGGCTCCCCACGTCCCAGCTCCAGCAGTGGCCTTGCCCCCATGTCCTCTCCTCTGCTGTGGCCTCCAGGGGCCCCGGTCCACAGCTGTGGGTGAGGCCGTAGTCACCCATGCGCGGGGTCCCTGCAGTCAGTCCTGGCTGCCTTGAGCACTGGACCTCTGCCAGTTGCCAGGCGATTTCTGGGGCTTCATGCATCCCATGCCCCTGGGGTGAGTTGGGGCTCTGTGAGCACCAGGGAGGGCGCCAGGCCCGCGTCTCAGCGCAGGGTCTGAGGCCGGCCTCCCCTCCCAACTCCACCACCCGCCTGACTGCCTGGGCCTGGCGGGGGAAGGCAGAGCCCTCTGTGCCTGAGGGTGTGCCCCACAGAGGCTGGGCTGCAGGGGGCTTTCCAGAAACTGGCCCTGTGGAGGCGCCACCCTGGGGCCTCTGCCACACACCGGCTCTGGCGGTGGGTTCCAGCTGAGGGTGCCCCAGAGCAGACCCAGCCCTGGCCGGCAGTGCTGCTCCTGCTCCTTCCTCCTGCTCGGCTGCCCAGAAACCACCCAGGTGGTCTCAGGCCCGAGGCTGGCACAGCTGCGCCTCCAGGGAAAGGTGGGAAATGGCTTCCGCCCTGACGGCTGCTTGGCTGCTCGGGCTCTGCGGCCCGCCTCTGCCTGGGCTGCTGGGGGCCTGCCATCCACGTCAGCTCCGGAGGTGCTCTGGAGATGTGGGTGGGCCCAGAGGACCACAGATGGAGGGGTGTCTAGGGAGGAGACGTGTGGAGCCCCCTGTTTTTAGGTCCCCAAAGTGCAGTCCTCTCGCGCGGCCAGCGAGGAGCAGGGTTCACCCTGCTTCCCTGAGCAGCGTGCTTGTCCTGCCTGCACTGACGTGTGTGCCCACCTGTGTGGCAGCGTCACGGCCATCCTGATGTTCCCACAGGGCTGCCTGCTTCTAAAGTGCTGGCCACTGGCTCCTCCTGGTCCTGTGAGCCCAGTATGGACAGTGGGCCAAGAACTTGTCCTCGGTGCAGAAGGGCCGGGCGGTAGGAAGTGCTTGTGGTGGGGCTGTGATGGGCACATGGGGCACAGGTCTTGGGAACTAGGCTGGGACCACACAGAAGTCTGAGGGCTAGAGGGCAGGGGGACACAGGGAGGTCGGCATGAGGCCTGTTTGGGGGAGCTGTCGTGGCAGCCAGAAGCGGGGGTGATAGGTGGGGTGGGGTGGGCCGAGGGTGGGATCTGGGCATCAGGCGTGCAGAGCCACCACACCGTGAAGATTTCAGGGGTGCTCAGAGTCCAGAGCCTCCCTGTGTCTAGGGGGCTGCTGTCTCAGCAGGCTCAGCTTCAGAGTGTGAGCATACAGGTGGTGCTTATAATGACCCACCTCGAAGCAGAGCTGGAATAAAAAACCCTGAGCATGGCCTCATCCCTCATCCCTCCCAACCAGAAGTCTGCACCCAAAATCCAGGGTGAACTGTCCCAGCTCTGGGGTCAGGGCTGGGCACCGTGGGTTCCCAGAACACAGTGACCCGAAGGACAGAGGAGGGACTGGCGGCCTCAAGGGAGGCAGCACTGCAATTGGGATGTCCCTTCAGCTGCTTAGATGTCCTTCAGATGGAGAAACTGACCCAGGAAGAGAGGGCTCCTGGGGACCCCTTCCCATCCTCCGGGACACCGTCCGCCGAGAGCAGGCTGTAGGACAACCCTGCTGTGGGCCAATGCCAGCCCGAGGTGCCCTGTCCCACCTCAGGCCAGCCTTCCTCCAGGGCAGCAGGACACTCTGGCCATCCTCTCCAGTGCCGGTCTCCCAGAGACCCACTCTGAAGGCCTGGCCTCCTGCACTGCGTCTGTGACCCCCCTTCTGGCCCTTGGGGGCATCTTGCTGGGTAGAGGTGCTGGGAGGAAGAGCCCTGCCAGGAGCCCACCTGGCAGGCGGCCTTGGGCTCGACCGTGTCCTGGAGCCAATGGCGTGGCCACCCGGTGCCGTGGCCTGGGCACTGAGGACACAAGCCATGCGTCATCGTGGCCTGTTGTGAGCTGCCTCCTTCCTGTCAGTCTTCTGGGGAAGAAAGCGCTACTTCCGACCGGCAGAGCTGCCTGGGCGACGGCCATGCGGCCCTGCTTTCTGCCTCCAGCGTCCCTTCAAAGCCCAGCAGGAGAAACTGGTCAGCACATCAGTCTCCCGGCCCCGGCCTGCTCCGGGCTCTGGAGGCCAGGAGGCCCATGCAGGAGGGAGGCTGGGGGTGGGAGCAGCCCTCTGCCGCCGCCTGTTGGGGAGCCTGAGCCACGCTCACTCCTCTGGAGACCCAGAGAGAAGGTCTGCTTCCTTTTCTTTGTAGAAAGAAGGACAAACTCTTCCCAGTGCCTCCTTAGTGGGCGAGAGGCTGTCTGTACCCAGGCCCTCCCGCAGCACCAGAGCCACAGCACTGGTCCCCCTCCTGTGGACCCCGCCCAGCACACCTTTCCCTGGGCAGCGGACAGTCAGAACACCCACCCAGGGGCCCCGGGGCCAAGAGGAGGGGCTCAGCCTGGAACCCAGCCGGGGACAGAGGCCCGGCTCCGCCTGCAGTGAGCCTTGGGGCACCTGCTGGCCGTTCCACTCAGTGCTTTGTGCAGAGGGATGGATGGTGACAGAAACCCTCCTGACCCAACAGCAGGTCCCGGCGGCTGACCACGAAGACGGTGCGGTGCTCCCTGCCGGTGGCCTGGCCCTCAGCCCTGCCCGTGGCTTCAGCGTTGCTGCGGGTCCCCCGTTCCCAGTGGATGGCAGTGGAGGAGCGAGTCCCCCGCTGTGCGGTGGAGGGTCTCCACAGACGTTGGCAAAGGACGTGCAGCTGTGACGCCGGTTGCTCAAGGCCACCCACAGCCTCCCTACCACAAGCCTCTCATGGCCATGAGTATGGCCACAGCCAAGGGGAGGACGCTGGCTTTTGGAAATCTGGGGACCACCCAGCCTCGCTGCCTGCTCCTCACTTGACCTCCTGGTTCTGGTCTTAAGTGAGACCCCAAACCTGTAAGTGGAGGCAGCACTGACAAGCCTCCGTCCTGAGACTCATGCCATGTGAAAGTCTTGGTGGCCCCAGGGGTGGACCCAGGAGGCCTCAGTGGCAACTGCCCAGGCGCCCAGCACTCAGCCCAGGGCACAAGGCCTGCTGGACTTCTGGACTTAGAGCTACAGTGGCCACAGATGGGCCCTGAGGCTGAGCCCAGCAGGCTCTGGGCTAAGAGCCCTCGGGTCCTGGGGGCGCCGACCTGGTGACAGTGGGACCCAAGAGCCCCATGGCAGCAGCTCCTCGTCCCTGTGAGGGCCGAGGGCCGAGACCCTCGTGGGTGGGCAGAGCATAGGCGGAGAGGCCATGTGGACTCCAGCTGAATGTCACTCAATCTTCCCACCCCCTGCAGGAATGTCCCCTGCTCAGAAGGAGGCCGATAATGGGCTGGGGATGTCGCTCAGTTGGCAGAGGGCTTTCCTCGCAAGCAGGAGGCCCCGGGTTCAACCCCCAGCACCAAAAAAAGAGAAAAGAGGACGGTGACCCAGGTTCCCTCCGCCAGGCTGCCTCAGGATTCCCTGTGCGGCCTCTGGGTCTCACCCAGCCACAGCCCTGGCCAGTCCTGGCCAGCCCCGCCACTTTCCACCTTGCTTGGCCTTTGTCTCCAAGTTCTCCTAGCAGGCTCTGATGGTGGCCCCCAGGAGCCCGTCCAGATCAGCAGGAACCCTTGTGGGGTCCTCACAGGCTGTGGAGAAGACGAGGAAGCAGTGGCCATGCAGGCTCCCTGTGCAAGGCCACATGAGCCCCTGCAGAGGGCTGTCCTGGGATGTCCCTCCCCACAGCTCCTCACAGCCCCACACAGCAGGGGCACCACTGCCCGGGGCTTGGAGAGTGGACAGCAACCCTGCCAGGATGTGTGGACACTCCTCATACCAAGGGCAACTCTGTCCCACCCCTGCAGCTGGGCCTCTCTGATTGTGCAGGAAGCGGAGTGCATCACCCCTGGACAGATTAGAAAAGGCCTGGACCTTCTCCAGGACAGTCTGAGGGGAAAGGCCTGGGAAGAGACGGAGACAGAGGCCGAAATTGAGACAGAGGGACACAGAGAAAGGAGACACACTGAGACAGTGAGACCCTCTGAGAGACAGAGAAGGGGTGGGGGAGGGAGAGGGAATCGGCACTCCAAATGGGGAGGACGGCCCAAGGGCGAGGATTCAGGGACCCCCACCCTTTCCCACTCTGGCACCCTTGCCTGGGACCCAGAACGTGGCCTTATTTGGAAACGGGAGGAAATCAGGTTAAGCGGGGTTCCCACCCTAACACACCCTGTCCTTCTGTAAAAAGAGAACACCACATGGCCTGCAGCTGAGGTGGGTCCATGTGTCCTCAAGTCAAGGACACCAGGTTTCCGCAGACCCTCCCTCTGAGGTTCAGAAAGGTCCAGCCTGTCCTCCCCGCCGGCTCCCAGACACTGGGACAGGGGCTGTCCACACACTGAGGTGTTGGACCCAAAGAAGGTAAAATCATCCAAGC
>JAJEJO010002511.1:86482-101382 GCA_020662805.1 Glaucomys volans | reverse complement strand
CAGCGGCAGACACCACACCCTGCTCTTCGCCCCCAGGAACTGGAATAAGAAGGAAGGCAGCTGACCTGGCCTGCATGAGACTCCTCCGAACCCGGAGTCCAGGAGAGAGGCCCGGAGCAGGGCAACCGTGTGGGGTCGGGATGGGGCAAGATGCATCCAGTGGGGAAAGGTGGACGCTGCTCGCTTACAAAAGATTCAACCCGAAATGAGACGGAAGGAGCCGCGCCACGCCTGGGCCACAAACGCAGACTGGAAAACAGAAAAGAGGAGCCGGAGGTGACCACAGATCCTCAGCCTCAGGCTGCAGTTTGCCTCTCATAAACCACAAGGGTAAAGTCGATGCTTCAGTAGATGATTGTAACCTTAAAGGGTTGGATAGAAGGCTGGGACCCAGCAAGATGGAAGTGCACGCTCTTCTTAACATTCCGGGACTTTGAACGGCACCATTAAATAAAATAAATAAATAAGAAACCCCTTATAGACAGATAACATTATCAGCCCACGATAAACATCTTTTGAGTAACGAAAATAAAAGGTCATTTGAATACTTAAGAGCTAATGTGTTAACAAGAAAAATAAAATTAACACATAGACAATTAGCAATTAGAACATCAAAAGCACCACATTCAGGAACCCGCCAACACAGGTGAAGCAGCACCAAGAGGGCTGGGCACAGCCCCGGCGAGCCCAGTGGTGACAAAGCCCGGTGGCAAGGGCTGAGCCTTGCCCTTCGCAGGCCAGGAGAGGAGCGAGGGGCACGGTGCAGGGAGGCCTTCCCCGCCACTGGTGCCGGGCGGGGCCCGTGGAGGAAGACTCAGTGCTCCAAGAAATGCAGCTGGATTTTCCCTCAGACTTGATGAGAACGATGAACTCCAAGATTTGTGATCCTCAATAAACAATATCAATGTGCAATGAGCACGAAAACCAAACCAAGTTGCATTGTAATCAAACGCGTAAAACCAAGAATAAAATGTCAGGAGCAGCCGGGAGCGGTGGTGCACACCTGTAATCCCAGCACTTGGGAGGCTGAGACAGGAGGATCGCGAGTTCAAAGCAGCCTCAGCAACAATGAGGCCCTAAGCAACTCAGTGAGACCCTGTCTCTAAATAAAATACAAAATAGGGCTGGGATGCGGCTCAGTGGTCGAGTGCCCCTGGGTTCAATTACAAGAAAAAAAAAAAAAAAAAATGTCAGGAGCAGCCAGAGAAGTCCCAGTCTCCATGGAAGAATCCATCTCAGACGTGTGAGCCGGAAGAGAATGGGCAGATCCTTCCAGCATTAAAACCGCACCAACTCCAGGTTCTTACCCAGTAAAACTGTCTTTCCAAACAAAGTGCAGATCCCTCAAGACAACGCTCGGGACATGCTGCAGCCCCTCAGGGACCCAGGGCACACGGGGGCAGGCAGCAGAGCGGCCGTGACAGACACCCTCCCAAGACGCCTCCAACAAGGCGCCACAGCGAGGCCTTCCCGGCTGCTCGCGGGTCTGCCCAGCGCTGCTGGAGGGCACCAGCGTGAGTTGGGGTGCGGCGTAACCCCGAAAGCAGACGCGGGAAGAACAGCGTCACAGCTAATGAGTGAGCAAAGAGAAAGCACGGTCACACGCAGTGCTCCCCTGACCCAAAGGACGTCGGAGGAAGAGAGCCAAGCAGCACAGGGCAGGCGGCAGGTGACCGCAGCAGGGGGAAGGTCACTGAGCGCCCGTTAGGGTGGCTGTCCTCAGGTCAGAGAGAAACCCAGGCCCCCACAGGAGGTCCACAGGCAACGGCTGGAAAGGACAGCCCCTCTAGCACCGCTCCCCACTTCCCTGCGCTGATCGCAGGTGAAGGGCCAGCTCAGCCAGGGGCAGGCCAGTCCTCAGCACACAGCACTCCAGGGGCCAACAGCACCCAGAGCCTGCGAGAAATGAGGAGCCGCCTGGGCCTCCGCAGCGGGAGCAGCAAAGGGGAAGTGGAATCCAGCAGAGCCAGCGCGCCACCTGATGCCGGCAGGTCCTCCCCAGCCACGCAGAGCCCCTGCCTGGACCTGGAAGGCCACTCTGACTAGTGCAGATCCCAGCGAGACCACAGGCTCCAGTCACCCAAGTTCTCTGGGCACCTCTCCTGTGGCCTGGCCTCCCTGGGCACCAGCCCAGGACCACAGACCCACAGGACATGTGCAGCTGGGGCACTCGGCCGCCCTGTCGCAGAGAGAGAGGGGAGAGCTCCTGAGGCAGGCTGGGCTCCTTCCTGCAGCAGAGGCGGACGGGATTCTCACGGACCCTCGACCGACAGACCTGCATTCCATGTTCTGCACCAGCCGGCGTCCCGGGACCCCGCCCTTCAGACCCCACACGGATTCTGCAAGAGAAAACGATGCCTGGATTGCTGTGGACATGCTCGCTGGTCGCTCTGAAGGCGGCCTACCTCTCCTCCTCAGTCCTAGCCACTGTGCACAGGCCACAGTGGGGCCCTGGCTCCAGCACCCTGATTCCCCAGCCTCTTGGGACTCGCTTGGGTCAAGGGAGTGGCTCAGCAAGAGCGGATACTGAGGATGGGGAGGGAGGTGTCCTGGAGACTGTGACAGGCACTGCTGGGCAGGAGTGAAGACACCAGGGAGGCCCTGGGGCAGAGGAGCCAGCCGGGCACGGGGCATGGCGGAGGCTGAGGCTGCCAGAGCAGGGGCAGGAGGCAGCCAGGCAGCGGGTGGGCAAGGAAGGGCTGGCGGCAGGCCCGGACTCCGTGCAGATGAGGTCGGGGCTTCGAGCAGAGGAGGGTCTTCACCTCCCACTTGGTAACTAGTGGCTCAGGCCAAAGGATGGGCACAGGGTGGCGGTGGGGCCCTGGGCCGAGGCTCCTCAGCACCCGCAGGAGCCCCGCGCTCCCTGGACTGGCAAGTGCGCTGCAGGCAGAGCCTACGGATGGCAGCACTGGTGGGTGGCTGGGAGGGTGGGCGCAGGAGGGAGGTGAGGGAGGAGCCCTGGGGAGAGCCCTGGGACTAGCAGGGGAGGAGCCTGGCTGGCTGAGGCGCTCCCGGGTCACGGGAGCACGTCGACAAGCAGCATGGCCAGGAGCACTCCCAGCTGTGCTGGTCCCAGGAGGGTCACCTGGGACAGGCAGGCCCAGCGTAGGAGGGTCCTGGGGGGCTGTGCGGCACCACCCTGGAACCCAGGAGCTCTGTCCAGGCCTCACAGGCTCACAAGGAAGGACGCCTGATGGCCACACGCATCCACGCTGGAGAGTGGGCAGGGCCCCCTGGAAGGACACCGTACAGAGAGGACGGGTCACCTCGACCCCAGCACAGCTGGGGCAGCTCCTCTCACACAGCCCAGCCCCAGCCCAGGCCAGCATGGCGGTGGCACAGAGGGGCCACTCTGCAAGGAGTCCCCCGTGGCCTCTCTCTGGGAACCTTGCTGCAGGGTGCTCCTACCCCTGAACCTGCACGTCAGGCTGTGCCTCCCCGACTCTGTGACCCGGGCGAGGCAGGGAGGGCTCCAGATGGGGTGGGAGACCACTGTGTCCCTCCCAGGCCTCCCTTGGGGCCAGCACCTACCCACCCCATGGGTGTGGCCAGGTCAGCACTCAGCGGGCGGGGCGCTCTGACTCCAGGTGCTTCTGCCTGTCCTGCCTGTCCGCTGGCTGAGGGCCACTGTGCTCTGTCCTTCCAATCCATCTTTGGCCCACTCTCACTGAAGGACAGGCCTGTTCAGCTGTGCAAGGGCCCCGGGGTTCTTGGGGACAGAGGTGCAGCCAGGCAGACCCAGGACTGTGACTGGAGAAAGAAGCCCTGCCTCTCACCCTCCACCCGGCCTCCAGGTCCCCCCCTCCAAGCTGCAGAGCCTCAGGTGGCCCCAGAGAGAGGTCCCTAACACCGGGAGGCGCCTGCCCAGGACTGGATCTGCCGTGTTCACTCAGGTCACGTGGGGCCTGAGGTTAAGGGCCTCGGGTGCTGGAGATGGATGGGACAGCCCAGGGCCAGGTGGTCTGGCCAAAGGGGGAGGAGGGGCCGAGAGAAAGCCGGGCAGCTGAGGCTTCTCCTCTTGGGTGGCTTGTGTGGCCAACAGAGAAAGGTCTGAGCCCTTCCGGGGCAACGTGCCTGTAAAGAGCAAACACAAGTAAATAAATGTGAAGATGCATTTTTAACTACATAAAAACAGTAGGAGGCTCTGCAAATCAGCTAATGACAGATCTAAGGTGAATGTCTGCAGCAAAACGGAGAAAGTGTGTATCCCTCATATGTGAAAAGCTCTCTCCAATCAATGAGCAGTGCCACAGTAGAAAGTGGGATGCCACCGTCAACACTGAGTATGGGTGCCAGCCTTGCCCACAGTCAGACAGAACCCTGGCAGTGACAAGGTCGCCTTGCCAGCCTCAGGAGGGTCTGCAGGCAGCGGGTCTCTGGGTCCAGGAATGAAAGCAGTTCCCCTGCCAGAAAAGCTTCAGGGAGCAGCTGGGGAGGAAGCCGGGCTTGGCTTATGGGAGATGGCATCAACCTCGGGCAGAAAGGCCACCCGCTTCAGACCGTCCCTGTGCGAGGACCTGGTCACCAATGGTTGTCAGCACAGGACCCTGGAGAGGAGGGGTTGCCTCCCGAGGGTCCTGGGGTGTTTTCTGCTTGATATTTTTCTCTGTCTTCTAAATTTCCTATGATGATTATGCAGAGCTGTCAAAACGATCAACTGTATTCTACAAACTGCAGCCAGGAGGGCGCAACCCTGAGACACGCACCAGGGCGTTGTCGGGCAGCCGAGGGAAGGGCACACAGTGCCCTGGCCGGCCGTGGGCGGCCATCGGGAGCGGGCCGGGCTCTGGGCTGTCGCCCTTCCTGACTCAGCCCTCCCCTCACCCCTCCACTCCATGGGTCAGCATGGGGCAGCTGGCACTGGGTCAGTGCAGGCAACCCGCCCCTCCAGGGGCAAGAACCTCTGGGGGACCCTGTGGCCTCCAGGACCTTGCCCTCACCATTCCCTGGAGTTGTCTTTTTTTTTTTTTTTAATAGGAAAAACATTCAATGTGGCCACAATCCACTAACCTCAGTCGGTCTCAGTGGCTTGTGATAACAAGGATCAGTGACAGGACAGAGGCCCAGGCGGCTGGGTGTGGGTGGGGCCAGCTGGCCCAGCAGTCCTGCCCCCACACCTCTGCCTACCTGCACCAGGCCCTCGTGTGTGGCTGGGGACTCCTCAGCCCCCAGGCAAAGGACTCTGGTTCCACTGGTTCCCCTCGCCAGTGCTTCCGCACACCATCCAGCCGCCCAGCCGGGAGCCCAGGGTCCTGCAGCAGGTCGAAGCAGGCTGCTCTGTCCACCGTAAGCTAGCAAGAGGACGCTGGACCTACGAGCTGAACCGGCACAAGCTGTTCAGCCAACACTCGAGGCTTCACTGCTGGCAGACGGACTCCCAGGGTCAGGACCCTTCCCCTAAGGCCACTCTCCTCCTTCCTGCCCCTTGTGCCCCGCCACCTCCCTGTGCCCAGCGCCTCCCCCCAGGCAAGGTCGAGTGCAGAGCTAGAGGCTAATCTCTAGCCACTGGCCTGATGTCCAGGGCACCCAGGCTGAGCCACTGGCTGCTCTGGAGGCAGGATGGGCAGCCGGGTTGGTGCCCAGCAGCCTCCCACCCACGTGGGAATGGCCTGGAAGCCCAGGGCTGCACACTCCCCACTCAGCGCTGGCGCACATCTGGTGTCCCTGGAGACCCTGGGGTGACACCACCACATTAGCGTTTTCATGAATGACCAAGTGCTTCCTGTGGATCCCGGGCTGTGAATTCTTATTTCGGCTCAACCATTCCACACTGGACCCTCCTCGAGGGGCGGGCCTGGTGCCCTGAAGGACCTAGTGCTGTGGTGGAGAGAGTCAGAGGACGCCCACCCCAGCTGGCCAGGTGTGGAGAGAGGCCACCTTGTCCTCCCCAGGACTAATCCCCAAACAAAAGCATCCTGGCTGCTCCACACCCACCCAGCCTCCCCCAGAGCACGTGGGAGGCAGAGGCAGAGGGCGAGGGCAGCAGTCCTTCAAGCCTGCCTGGAGGCCTCCCTCTGAGCCTGAAGCTGTGCTCCAAGGAGGCTCCAGCTGATGGCCTCAGTCCCTGCAGGAGGCTGGGGTTGGGGGCTGCGGAGACCAGAAGACCTGCCCTGCAGGCTGTGTGAGCACAGCCCAGGCCCAGGCGGCAGGCTCCCTTCTGAGGGAATGGACAAGCAGCTCAAGAAGTCCCTTCCTTCCTTTTTGGAACTGAGAGGGCGGCCTCTGCTCAGGCGGACAGGGAGCACCCGACCAGGGCAGGAGGGCAGAGCCCCTGCAGGTACAGCCAGGTGCGCCATGAAAAGCACTGGGAGGACCCAGTGGGCAGTGGAGGCGGGGGACACCCTCCTGAGCAGGCTGGACGAGTGTCCAGGCAGCAAAAACCGTCCACAGAGCCCAGAGAGGAGGCCACAGGCAAAGCCGCACCCGCTCCGCTCCCGTCTAGAGCCTGCCTCCCCTCCAGGGCCCACGCTCCCCAGGCTTGTGCTCTGTGTCCTGCAGCCAGGGCTGGGGGTGGACACTGCTTCCCTTTGGGCTCCCTAGGTGGAGAAGCAAGGGCAGGGCTCCCCGTCTCTGGGGTGACACAGCCCCAGCCGCTCCCCCGACTCCCGCCTCCCCCCTTCACTGCCCACCGGATGCTGATGGTGGAGGAGCCCGGGCTGGGCCTGTGGCCTGGAGCTGCCCAGGGGAGTGTCTGGGATGTGGCTGCAGGCTGACCACTGGCAGGGTCACAGAAAGCATGCCAGTGGGGTCAGCAGGACCCCATGGGGAGGCCCCTCAGCAGGCCAGGACCTGGGACACTGGTCAGACAGGGAGGCCTGGCCCCCTGGCTCTTGCTTCCCTTTGCCTGGTCACAACAGGGCCCGGGCCTGGGGAGCAGCTGGTGGAGACCGCCAGGGGCACAGCCACCCAACTCCGCCCACGCAGGTGGCCGGAAGGGGGACGGGAACCTTCCCTAGTCTGAGCGGCTGCCCCTCCTCGGCCACAGCGTCCGCCCGCCCACCACCTTGGCAGGACCATCAACTCCATCTCAAAGCCCTCCCGCTGGACCTGAGTCTGGGCGGTGGTGGGCTCCATCCCTATACCTGGCAGCAGCCGAGCCTGTGAGACGCACAGTCCTCTATTCTCAGGCAGCACCTCTGTGACTGGGTGACCACCACAGAGGCGTCTCTACTTGTCCTTGGCCTCAAACTGCCTGCAGGCTGATGCTTGGTTGCCGGCCGCCATTCTGGGCAGAAAGAAGGGAGGAAGGGAGGCCCAGGAACCTGGGCACCCAGGGGCAGGTCAGCCCAAGAACAGCAGCCCACCCGACCAGCATCCTCTCCCAGGAACTCCTCCGCAGTGGCCTGGGCACCTCTTGCCCTCACTGCGGCACCGTGGGGTAGTGGATTCCTCCGGCAGCAGCACAGGGGGATCAGCTGTCAGTTTTCTCAGGACAGGAAAGGAGCCCCGTGTGCTGCCCAGGCCGGAGGACATCAAGACACTGGCCAGTCCTCTGGCCTGTGCAGAAGGATCAGCCCAGCACCATTCGGCCACATCTCCTCCTCCTGCGGGGCCGAGGTCTCTGGACTGTGTTGCCTTTGGGGATTTTCTGATTTCCTGGTGAGATTTTACCACTGACTCTGTGCCCTGCATGTTGCTGAGGCTCACAGGCGTGGGCAGGCCTCTGTGGCCAGGCTCGGAGGTCACCTGAGCAGTCTTGTCACCCAGGGCAGATGGCAGGAGCCGCCTGAGCCACAGGCTGGAAAGGACAGCCCAGCTCACAGGCTGCTGCCCACCTGAGCGGAGGCTCTGCTCCCATCTCAGAGCGGGCTGGACCACAAAGGGCCAGCGTCACAGAGCAGCACCATCAAAGGACAGTGAGTGGCAGGCGGCGAGGGCCCAGATCACTCACCGTCCCCCACTGGGCACCTCCTGCACCCTGGCGAAGAGCCAGGCTGAGCTCGTGTGAGCGCATGCTGCACGCCTAGGCCCACTCCCACCTGAGGGGACCTCGGGGGTCTCCGCTGCCCACCCACCACCGCTGCAGCTCCTGAGCTTTGCTGGGATCGACAAGCCTGCCAAAGCTCGTGGGAAAAAGCGTGAAGACACTTTGGAAAACTCTGTGAAGAGGGCAGGTCTCCCTCCTCGTGTCCACGCACGTCTGCTTGGGTGTTTGCTGACGCTGACGCTGACACGAGGCCGCACAGCTTGGCCCTCCAGAAGCTGTGAGTGGCTGTGAGTGGTGTCAGAGGTTCCTGGTCAGGATACGGCTGGGGAACAGTGTCCACCTTGAGAACCCAGTGGTCTGGTGACCACCAGGAGGGCCAGGTGGTCCCCGTGCTTCAGACCCACCCTCAGTCACTCTTGAAAGGTGAGACTCCTGTGCTTCGCCGTGCTGACCATTGTGTCCAGGCCACAGAGGAAACCTCCAGAGTGCCGGTATGGAGGTCGGCAGGGAAAGCGGGTGGGACAGAGGTGGCCACGAGCACCTCCTGCACGGCTGCCACCGGGCCTCACCACCAGTCAGGAGAGAACCGCAGAAAGCACAGGGCCCGGGGTGGGTCATGGGCAGTGGAGGTCATCTTGTACACTTGGAAGCACGGTGGCCCCTTCGCAGCAGGACAAGCACTGACCAGGTGAAGAACCCCCAGAGCTGCAGCTGTGCAGGGAAGGGGTCAGGCAAGACGACCTGCAGGCCCTCAGGCCCTGGGGTGTGTCCTGGACAAGACCCCAGGCTCACAGGGGGCCGAGTGGAGCAGGGAGAAGCAAAGGAGAGGGGTGCACACCCCTTCAGACTGCAGCCGGGGCTGCTCCAGGAGAGCTGCACGCTGCAGGGACCCACCAGGTCCCCCAAAATCCCAGGGAGTGGAAGCTGAGGTCCTGCTGTGAGGGACGTGGAGGACGCTGTCTCTGAGGCCGGCGTGGTAGCTTCTGGTGGGCAGACGCAGGCAGGTGCGTGCGCACACACACACACACACACACACACCACACACCACACACTACACAGGCGTGCATAGCCACCTCCACCTCCCCCTTGGGCCTTGAGGTCAGCGACCAGGTAGAGATGTCCAGTGGTTGCCCAGCCTGCTGGTCAGGGTGAGGGTGGATGATGGTGTCCGAGACACACACACACACAGGGAGGGCTCGCTGGCCCTGACCGCAGGATGGAGTCTGCCAGGCCCAGTGGCAGCCAGGGCCAGCACAGGGAGGGCCGCTGGTCATCTCCAGGAGGTGCCTTTGGCCTAAAGTTCCTTCTGGACAACATGGGTGCTGCTGTTCGCAGTCCACACCCTAAGCTGGCCAGTGCCCGCCAGCCTATGGACCTCCCTGCATTCCTGAAGGCAGAGGACATGGGGACAGCAGCACCTAGTGACAGCCACAAAGCAGATGGTGCTGCCAGGCGGCCTCACGGGCCACGCGTGAGAACAGGCATGTGCTGCATTTCCTGAGGACGGTGCCTGACCTCGGCCGCCCTGCAGGGCAGCTGGAACGGCCTCCAGGTCCAGGATCACAGAACAGAGCACACGTGCTGTCTGGGGCCCCACTGCCCGTCCGGGTCACAGCACAGGGGCAGCCGGCACAAGTGGCACCGTGGCTGCAGCCTGGACACAGACGGAAGCACAGCAGCTCCTCGTCTTAGAGACAAGGGTACCACCCTGACCACTGTGCACAGATGGACAACTGGAGGTGATGTGCGCGCTCTGCCGAGCTGCGGGAAGGCGTGGCCCCCACGCCCTCCCTGAGCGCTGAGCGCTGGGCTAGCTGATCTATCCACAGATGGAGCTCCCCTGCTGCCGCCCAGGGCAAGCAGCAAGCAGCTGGCACGCAGGACACAGGACCCACCTGGCCTGGCCAGCTGCACTTGGCCTTCCTCAAGCATCCTGAGGCATGAGGACACTCACCCTGCGAGACTGCTGCTCTGGCCCGGGAGCTGAGCTCAGCCTTCCAAGTGAGAGAGGTTGTGGGAACAGGCCTGAGAAGAACCCCGAGCCCAGCCCAGGGGCCCCTCAGGCCCACAGATGGGCAGAGGGCTCATGGCGAGCAGGTAGGTAGGACGAGCCAGGTGGCACCGTGTGCAGAGGGAGCCAGGGCTCAGGGCTCAGAGTCCCACTGATGCTCCTGTGTGTGCACCCGGAGGCAGAGCTTGGTCCTGCCCACTTGGCTACTGTGAGGCCTCCCGCCAGGCCTCTCCAGGAAGCCTCTGGAGTCCCAGGACCTGGCTCAACCCGGTCCCACATGGCATTGGCATGGCATTCTCTTGTCTCCTCGGGTCAACAAACTGTCCGTCTGACTGAGGGGTGGCCCTGTGAATGTGACAGGCAGGAGCAGTGGTCACCCTGGAAACATCCATCCATCCCCGGCTGTGCCAGGCTGCAAGCCCCTGGCTGCCTGGCTCTGCCTGGCTGGCTTCAGGTGAGCCAGGAGGGTGGGAGGCAGATGGGTTCAGGGGTGCTGTGCCACCAGAGCCGTTCCTCCACCTGGACTCTGCCAACACCCCAGGTGCAGCCGGGTTCCTGACCGGGTGGCAGGGCTGCCCTCTCCCCACTGGCCCATGCACTTCCCTAGGTCTTGGAGCGGGTGGTGGGAATGGTGTGCAGGCTGGGCTGCCCAAAGCATAGTCCACAAGCCAGCTGGCCTGCAGCTCGGCTCCCAGCGGACGCCTGGCCAGTGCCAGTGTTTGCTGCGGGCAGGACGCTGTCCCGACCTCTGCCTGTATTGTTCACCAGCTGTGCTTCTGGGGGATTCCAGGTGTTCTGAGTTCTGAACTGTCCAGAGTCCAGTTCCAGGACTCTGTAACGAGAAATGGCAGTGCCTGCCCCAAGTGGGCCTGAGAGAAAACTGGGCAAGATGGTTCAGGAGAAAGACCCTGCTGGACATTAGCTCCTTCCACGCAAGTTGTCACAGGCAGGAGGCAGGGAGAGGCTGTGGGGCTCTGTTGAGCATCGGGGGCAGGGGCTGCTCTCTGAGGGAACCAGGGGGACCAGAGGAGACCTGGCAGGACCAGAGCTGAGCAGGGGAGTGGCCTCAGCCACCAGCCACAGCAGCCACCTCCAGGGCTGGAAGCCAGCAGTGGTGGATGGTGGGATCAGCAGCAGAGGCTGGACGAGGGGTGGGGGGCAGCAACAGTTTGTGGGGAAATGCTGTGAGAGACAGGGGCAGGACAGGAGCTCGAGGGGTGCGGGAGGCTGGGGGCCCTCCGGGGCAAGTGTTGGAAGAAGCAAGCTGAGTCCAAGGGGGGAGGTGAGAAAGGTGGTTTCTCTGAAGGTGGTGGGGAGGGGAGCAAGTGCGCGTGGCACCCAGCAAGTGTGGGTGGCATGGGAGGACGCAGAGAGTGGGCAGTAGAATTGGCCACTGAGGGACGCGGCCACCAAGGGCAGCATGGGGGACACACTGACCGTCCCCCATGGCATGAGGTCTAGGAGAGGGGTGCAGGGCTTACCCACGCTGGAGGCCAGGCTGGTCTTTCTTCAAGGTGGGGCGGAAAGAGGCTACAGGGGACCCTGGGGAGGAAGGGAGAGGCGTTCACACCAGCCAGGCCAGGCTGGACTCTGGCCTTCCTCACCCTCTCCCCAACAGATGCCCTGCCAGCCATGGGAACCAAGTAGGGTCCCCGAGGCCTAGTGTCCCCAGGATCCTCCCTTCCAACGGAGGGCGTTAGGTTCCCCTAGAAGTGGAGTCACCAGACCAGAGATGGCCTGGTGGAGGGTGGAGGGCTTTCCGCAGAGTCCTCTGGCAGCCAGAACCGCGGGGTCCACTGCTGGCACAAGTCCTTGTCGCAGCCGACGCCGGGTCCCATTTCCCCGTTGGTGGCGCGGCGGCAGGGCAGCCCTTGGACTCGCAGTGCGCAGGGGTTGTGGGCCACTGGGGTCGCGGGGCTGGGGCGGGCGAGGTGGCGGGCGGGTGCGCTGCGGTCCGCCGCCGCGGGGGGCGCTGCGGGGGCCGCGGTTAAAGCTCTGGCGCGGGCGCGCGCGCTCAGAGGGCGCCGGGCCGCCGCGGGCGCCGCTGTCGTCTGTCGCCGCGCCGCCCCGCCCCGCTCCGGACCCGGGCTACGGGAGCCAGCACGCAGCCCTGTCCTGCCGCCCCAGTGGACGTCCGGCCCCGGCTCGGACCTCGGACCTGCACTTAGCGCGCACGGGCGGCCGCGGCATGGGGAAATTTCAGTCCAAGCACGGTGAGGTGCGGGCCGGAGGGGGGGCGGGCGCGGACCGGCGGCGCCACTCACTGTCCTTCCCTCTCCCTCGCGCCCCGGCCGCGCCGCAGCCGCCACAGCCTGCAAGCGGAGAGAGAGCCCCGAAGGTGAGCGCGGGGACCGCCCGGGCCGGATCCCCGGAGTCCCGAACTGTCGCGCGCTCTGCCTGGCGCTCTCGTCGGGGGAGGTGGCCGGCCGTCCCCGCCCTGCGCGGTCCTCCGGGGTTGGGGTGGGCGCGCGGGCGGCTGGCTGCGCGGAAGCGCATCCCGCGGGGCTCACGGCGTCTCCTTCCCCCTCCGTGGGTGCCGCGTTTCCCGCGCGTCCGCTCGCCGCCCTTAGGGGACAGCTTCGTGGTGTCCGCGTACGCGAGCGGCTGCAAGGGCGCGGAGGAGGCGGAGCGGCGCGCTGGAGGCGGCGTGGAGCGCCGCGCTCGGGACAAGCAGGTAGGCTGTGGCTGGCGGGCCAGGGCAGCGCCACTCACCACCCCGAAGGGCCCGAGGAAGTGGTGCCAGAATTGTGCCCTCTCGCCCAGGCCCAGGGGCTCAGAGGGTGTGGCCCAGATGGCTGGCCAGAGTAACCTCCGCAGGCCCAAAGGAACCCGATGCTCCCAACCTCCAGGCTGGAGTCCTGGGCATTGCAGCACTGGGGTCCGTGCAGGGGCTGGGCTGGGGATGGCCTGGAGAGCTGGGAAGGGTGGTGGGAAGGGCCCAGGCCTAGATGTCCCAAGCTGGTGTTCTGAGAAGTTGGGTGATCACTGGTTATGGGGTCAGCTGGCATAGAAGAGAGGGTCCCACTTAGAGGGCAGCTTGGCCTCCCACATTCCAGAATGGTAACCAGGGGCCAGGCAGAGAGGGTCAACAAGAGAATGGACAGCTGGTGAGCTGTGGCCACCTAGACCTCCTGTGCTGCTAAGGGTCTCAGGGGTCTTGCTCAGGACCCAGGTGCTCCTGAGGGCAGATTGTGAAGTACTGTGTCCGGGAGCAGAGGCTTGCGAGGCCCAGGGCCCTGGAGGAGTCCTGGCTAAATTGCCATGCGTGCATCTGCAGAGCTGGAAGGAGCGGGCCTGACTGCCATCCGTCAAGGGGAGCTGGGCCCTGGGTGCCAGAGGAGACCCTGGCCCACTGCTTGGTGCCCAGCACACCAGGCAGATCAGTACCCTTTCTGGAAGGACTTTTCTGTTGGTTGATTTTTTCAAAAGCTAGAGCGGTACAGTTTGTAAACTCTTCTGCTCAGAACTGACTCAGTCGAGTTTGGGTTTGGGAGGGTCTTGTGCCACACCGTGAGGGCAGGAAGTACATTCTGAGGTATTCGCTGGGTACGGCAGAGGAACCCGGATGTTCTGAGCCTCTCCGTCCTGGGCAGGGACCTGGGCAAGGCTGTCCGGCGGCTCAGCTCTGGTCTTGTGCTCACTGCTGGTGTTTTCCCAAGGGCACACTGGTGGCCAGATGGTGCCTGCCAACACCCTGGTTCTTGCTGTGTCATTGGTTAGAGGTGCAAACTGGGGCTGCTGGTCCCTGGGCCTGGCATTCACCTTGTGGCTGAGGGCTCGGGCTGGCCCCTGTCCCTCGGTTGTCCAGCCTGGTCCTGGACCAGAATGATATGTCCAGGATAAGGCTGAGACAGGACCATCACCACAGAAATGTGCCTCCTGGGGAGGGGGCCACAGTGCATGCTCTGGAAAGTGATAGTGTCCATGTGGCCGTGGGACCTCCTGGGCAAGGACCGTGCTGGCCTTCAGGACAAGGCTCCACCCTCTCGTCTGGCTTGCGCTGCTGCTTTCCAAGTGTGCCCGCATTTCCTGCACAGAGGGTCTGTCTGTGGTGGAGGACAGCCCCTCAGAAGCCAGCACTGTCCAGCTGGGTAGGCCGTGGTCGTCCATCAACAGCACTGCTCACCTGAGTCTGCTCATCAGGGCACAGGTCTGCAGGTCCCTGTCCAGGTGCAGCCCCTCCTGGTCCAGCGTCCTTGCTGCAGGGTTGCTGCCGCCTTTGCCGCCCCCTGCAGTGACCCAGTCCAGTGGGACTGGCTCTCCGTCTGGCCTCTGCTGCCTGGCCAGTGCTCGGCTGGGAACGGCAGGTGTTGAATCCATGTCTTCCATCTCCCACATCTGCCCTGCCTTTCCCATGGCATCCCATGCTCCACCTATCACCAGGGTCCTCCCAGGTGGTGTCCCTGAGGAAGGCCAGTCCTGGTGCACACTGTACCCTGTGACGTCCGGGAGGGACCAGCGCAGGGACCACACTTCCCGGTCTCTGCCATTGCCCTCGTGGGCACTGTTCTGCCCTGGGAGTTGTGATAAATAATCTCGTGGGCAGTAAGTGGGCATTCGCAGCTCTACTCTCACCCACCGACCCTGTCCCGCCTCAGGGCAGGTGAAACCAACCAGGTGGAATTGCTTCCACCACGACCACGCACAGGCTTTCAGTGTCCATCATCGGTGCGTCCGAGAAGCTCAGGAGTGTTAGCACGCCCCAGGCAGGGGCCTACCGGGAGCCGTTGCAGACTGGTCTTGGCAGGGCCTGCATGGCTTCCTTTCTGAGTTCTCTCTTTTTTTTGGAACCAGGGATTGAACTCAGGGACACTCGGCCACTGAGCCACATCCCCAGCCCTATTTTGTATTTTATTTAGAGACAGGGTCTCACTGAGTTGCTTAGGGCCTCGCTAAGTTGCTGAGGCTGGCTTTGGGCTCGCGATCCTCCTGACTCAGCCTCCCAAGTCGCTTGGATTACAG
>JAJEJO010002511.1:55052-86082 GCA_020662805.1 Glaucomys volans | reverse complement strand
GCTCGCGATCCTCCTGACTCAGCCTCCCAAGTCGCTTGGATTACAGGTGTGCGCCACCACGCCCGGCTCTGAGTTCTCTTAAGGGCCAGGCTGTGCGTGGCTGGTGATGGCCACTGAGGCACCAGTGTGGAGTGTGACATCAGGAGCAACTGAGGTGGCGGTGCCTTCAGGTTCCCAGCAGTGACAGGGAGGGCGGTGGCTCCCTGAGCACGTGGTGGTGGCTGTGCCAGGGCGAGCTGGTGTGGAGCAGTGGCCCCCAGGTTGCATGCAGGGGGAGCCCCTCGCGTGGTGCTCAGTTTGGGCAGTGCTCCCTGAGGCTGTGGGAGGCAGCTTGGAGGACAAGAACCTCTGTCAACAACGGGATTTTTCTGTGAATTATTTAACAGATTCCCATTAAGCACTTAGCCTGAGAAAGCAGTGCTGGGCTCACTCCAGAGGAGGCAGCCCCCCTGGGCTCTGTGCGCTGAGGGGGCTGCGGGGCCTGCTGCCCGGGGGCTCTGGAGGCGACCCCATCTGCAGGGCAGGATCAGCCCAGCTCCAGGGCCCACACGTGTTCCATGCACAAGCACAGATTGCGTGCTGACCCGAGCGTGCCTCCTGTGGAGGTGGCCCGTGGGACACGGCCAGCGTGAGTGCCCTTGCACACCTCCGAGGCCGAGCTCTACCAGGGCCCCAGATCCACCTGAACTGTCTCTGCTTCCGCAGCCGCCCTGCAACGGCCTCGCCCACAGGTGGCTCTGGAATCTGAGGACTGGGCCGGTGGTTTGGCATCTTCAGAGTGCGTAGGGTTCCCTGGGGCTGGTCCCAGGGCCTCAGGTGTCTGCGGCCCTGTCCTGCTCCCCCGGCCGGCAGGAGCCCCTCACCTGCGGGATTCAGCCTCCTCCCTGCGGGATTCAGCCTCCTCGGCCATGCCTCTGCTCTGGAGACAGGGAGGGACTTGGGCCTAGCAGGTTCCAGTGGGCTCCTTCCTGTCTGGTCACCTTTGCAGCTGTGACTGGAGGCCTGGTCTCTCCTGGAGGACTGGCCTTTCTGCAGACAGGGTGGGGTCCTGAGCCAACACCCGCCTTAAGCAGTTCTGGGGGTCGAGTTTTCTGCCTCTGCTGTGGTGTGTGGGGTCAGCTTCCAGACTTGCCGAGGGGTCCTTGGAGCGACCAGTGTGGGAGGGCTGAGTGGGGTGCTCACCTAGTCCCTGGGTCTGACCTGTGTCGGGCGAGAAGCTAAAATGCCCCCAGAGTGAGAGGAAGGAACGCATCCCCACCAGTGGTCAGCCCTGGCTTTTGGCCCCCGTGCCCATCCTGGGGCCTGCCAGGCAGGGTGAAGTGGAGTAGGGGGACGAGGCAGCTGCAGAAGGAGGCACCTGGAGGACCTGGGGATAGTGGACACAGGCTCCTGCAGGGCCTCTGCTCAGTGGTGATTCACGATTGTTCTGGGGCCTCGGTCAGTGGTGAGTGGTCTCCAAGCACGCCAGCATGGGGCTCCTGGGGGATGGAGGGTCCTTCTAGGGCAGTGTGGCCTTGTTGATGCCACTTGGTACCAGGCAGCATGGAAGACCCTGGAGCAGGGGCCACACCTCCTTGAACTGGAGGGGACAGTGCTGCCCTCGCTTCCAGTGGGTGAGCCTTCCCACCTCAGGGCCGCCTGTCCAGGCACAGTGCTGGCCTCCTGGAGGCTCAGTGCCTCTCGGATGGCACAGTGCTGGCTCGGGACTGGCATGCTGGCTTTGCCTCATGGGGAGGCCTGACCTGGTCTCAGCCGGCTGCAGCTGGGCCGTGCTCTGCCCTCGTGCCGAGGAGGTCTGAGAGGTGCCTCTCCACGTTGCTGCCGGCTGGACGCTGCCTGTGGCCTGTGGCCTGTGGTGGCTGGACGGGGGAGTCACGTTCCTCTGGTCCTGCAGAGTCGTCCAAGGCAGCGCAACTGGTTTGAGCTCTGAAATCAGACACTAAAAAGCATGTGACATTTTCATACGGAAATTCAAATAGAGATGTTTCAACCTGCTGCAGGGGGTCCCTGTGGTCCGAGTGGAGCCCCTTGCAGCCCTGAGTGGCCTGTGCTGGCGTCCAGACGCCTCCTGCCTCCGGCCTGCAGGAGGACTCAGGATGACGCGGGCGGGTGGGCTGGGGTGGGCTGGGCCTCTGCTGCACCTGGCCTCCTGCCCGCTCCTCTCTCGGGGCCTCACAGGTTCCTTCCTGGCCAAGCTGGGTACCCGTGCTGATTCCAGGGGGCAGCCTCATGCCCTGCCCAGACCCCTGCCCTCTTCCTGCCTATGCAGTCCCCTCCCCAGCACCTGGCTGTGCCCTCAGCCAGGCTGGGGCTGGGCCTCTGAGGGGGTGGTCCACCCAGGCCATCACCCCTCCCGGGGGTGCCCGCTGGGCCCTTGCTTCCCTGAACACCTCACCAGGCACCAGGACATCAAGCCTGCGAGGCCTCCCAGTGGGGTGGAGGCCTGGCTGGCCTTGTCCGGGTCCCTCCCTGTCCCTGTGGCCCTCAGACTCTGCAGGTAGGGCTGGCACCTTCCTGTGCCCGCGAGGACCCACTTGCAGAAGTCATAGGGTCAAGAGTGGCTTCAGGGCTGCCTCACTCGTGCCATGGGGCTGTGTTCCTGCTGCAGAAGGGGGTCTCAGTCTGGAGAACCCTGTGCTTCCAGAGAGATCAGTGGGGAGAGACCAGCGTGGCCACCCTGGGGAGCTCTGAGGTGGGGTGAAGGCCCCTGGCCTCCGGTAGAGGCAGCCAGCAGCTCTTGTGCAAAGGCGGGTCCCTCGGGTGGCTCTTGCCAGGAAGGGGTGGTGTCTGGGTGGAGCCTCCTCTGAGACCCCCACGGCGTCCCGGTCCCTCTGATGGATGCGTGGTCGATTACCTCGAACTCTGCCAGACCGTCCCAAGGCTGCCGTGAGCAGGGGGCGCGGTGTGAGCCCGGCCCGCCGAGGCTCTGCGGAGGTCTGGCTCTCCTGGCCCCTGCGTCCAGGGCAGGGGTGCTGCTGCCCGGAGCCTGCTCGGCCCCTCCCTCCCTCGGCCCGGTCACCCCTGTGGGGACAGCCGCTGTGGACGGAGCCAGTACCAGCAGGAACCTGCCCCTCTCCTGAGCAGGTTTGACTGCAGACCTCAGTGTCACAGGGGGTGCGACCCTCACTGCTGATGGGTGGCCGTCAGACCCAGGAGGCCGTGTCGGTCTTGCTTCCTGCCTGCTGTGGCCCGTGGCTATCAGGTCAGAACACTGGAGGAAACAGCTGCAGAATGTTCCGGCGGACCTGCTGCGCTGACCTGGGGACAGTCTGAGAAGAGGAGGACAGAACCCAGGGCAGACAGCACAGGTGGCAGAATCCCCAGGGCACAGACCTTCTGACCCAAGACCAGAGGAGCAGCCAGGCGAGGGGACTGCACTTGTGCGCAGTCAGCAGGTCCAGGAGACGTGGCCGGCGAGGTGGGAAGTGGAAGAAGACCCGGTGGCCCAGGGGGCTGCAGAGACAGGCTCAGTGCCGAGACCAGCAACGGATGGGCTTGACCACAGGTTGGCAGCAGTCCTGGCCCAGATTGTGCCCAAGAAGACGGGGTGGGCCCAACAGGAACAGGGTCCACCATGGCTGGACTGCCCAGCAGCCCAGCCCGCCCACAAGGCAGGATCCAGAGGGAGTGTGGCAAGACCTTCCAGGTTAGACCACACCCGAACCACAGGCCCCAGACGCTCTGTGCAGCCCGAGCAGGGCGTCCTGGTCCGCCGGCTGAGAACCTGTGATAGGAAATCTCAGCCAGGGAGGAGAAGCTCCCAGCATGCCTTGAGGGCCGCAGGGAGGGAGGCCAGCAGGGAGAGAGGCCGGGGGCACCCTGACCTGGCACAGGCGTTGCCGTGGCCCCTGCAGGTCCCATGGGAGGTGCTGTCCTTTTCCCATTTTTGAAAAGAGACTAAGGTGTGGCAGGGTTAGGAGACTTTTCCAAGTCACCCTGGGATGAGTCCTGGAGCCAGGTCCCTGTGTAGGGCCAAGTCACCAGAGCCCATGTCCTGGCCGCAGACTGCTCTGCCTGCCCGTGAACTCCTGAGTCTATGCCACAGGTCCCCACGGGGCAAGGGAGTGTGAGAGAGGACGGGAGGGCCACTGCATTGACGTGGCCAACAGGTGGCTGGGGAGCAGTGCTGATGAGTGCCTCCAGCTGAGGGCTGCTGGTGGAAAGGTCCCGAGGCAGCAGGAGCAGCATATGGTGGACAGGAAGGTCTGGCAGAGTGGGGGAGCAGCGCAGCGGCCACGAGTCTCCCACACTGCCCTCCAGGAGCCACGCCAGGTGCCTCCTCTCCCACCTGGGAGGCTGGGCACCTGTCCAGAAGGTGGTAAGCTGGGTGCGGAGGGGCAGCAGGAGCCTACGTGTGGGGTAGAAGACTCACCCGTGGGCATTCCGGGGCTGCTGGGCCCACGAGTGGGGAGGGGTCTCCCTTTCTCTCTTCCCACTGACTTGTTTAAAATGTAGTTTCTTAGAAACTCAGGAAACGCTTTGGCCTTGGGGACCTGGTGCTTATCCGCATCTCCGGAGATTCCTCTGAGGCCAGAGCCATGTTGATGGTCAGGAGTTGTGTCGGGAGTGGCCAGGCCTGCTGGGGTGACAGATAGCCCTATGTGGACATCCTCAGGGCTGGCGGTGCCCAGCCGGCCTCATGGGCTGTGCTGGACAGCAGGGCCCATTCCCGCAGCGTGGCTGGGGCTGACCATTGTCCTCCCATGGGCTGAGCCCTGCCTGGCAGACCCAAGGCCAGTGTAGCCAGGGGACCCTGTGCTGGCCCTGCTCAGGATGCACACGTCATGTTGGCCTGGACACTGGGCTCCTGGCTGTGGGTGGGCAGCCCTGGGGGCTCTTGGGCCTGTGGCCTCTTTCATGAAGGAGCCTGGTGCGGTCGTTGGCCAGAGCAGCCGGCAGGTGGGTGCCATGCTTGCTCCAGGGCTTCCTGGGGAGCAGCAGGTGGGCACGGCCAGCAGGTGGGCACGGCAGATAGCACACCTCCACCTGTGGCACCGAGGGGTTCAGGGCCCTGGAAGGCAAGCTCCAGACCAATGGGCAAGGTGGCCAGGTCAGAGCACCGGCCTCTCCACTGGGCCACTGCTCTGTGGCTGTCCCCAGCCCAGTGCGGGAACAGCGGTACTCCACCAGGCAGCTGTGACGGGATCATGGCCGCTCTCTGCTGGTCTTCCCTGTTTGGACCCACCTGAGGGGGGCTCCACCTCAGTGCCCGCAGCTGTCCCTTCCTGGGGCTGGAGGTGTTCCGAGCCAGCTGGTTGTCACGGGCAGGTGTGTGTGCCAGGCTCCTGGGACTCTTCGCATCTTCACGTGGGCTGGGCCGCATTCCTTCCTGGGAGGGTTTTGGCTCTCACTTGGCGAAGGAGCTCGGATTTGGTTTCTGCTCCTTTAAGGCCCCTCTGGTGCTGCCAGATGCCAGGCCCTGGCACTGTCCCCTGTGGCCCCCTGTGGCTGCCGCCAGGAACAGCAGAGCGCAGGGAGCGCGGCCGAGCTGTGTGCCGGGTGTTTCCACACCACCCCGAGCGGCTCAGAAAGAAATCGGATGCTATGGCCCCTCTTTGAGCACCACTGTCCCCAGAGCTGGTGCTGTGACCAAGAGCAGGCCCATCGGGTTCCAGGCTGCGTCTGGTAAGCAGCTGGCATGGCGTGCTGGCATGGCGTGCTGGCAAGCTGTGCCTTCGGAATCCAGGAGACAAGACGGAACAGCAGGCCTCTATGCAGCTCCATCCAGCTCGGAGCCGGAAGCAGAAGGCCCTGCACAAACGGGAACATCTGTCCAGCGAGCTTCCCCGGAAGGGCCCACAGAGGGACCCCTGGGCCCCCACGTGAGGTGCAGTGCAGTCTGGCGGGCCGCGCGGTCAGAGCTGGTCTGGGCTGCATTTGGTGATTTTGTGGCTCCGAGCGGGTGAGCTCAGATGGGCCACCAGAGTGGGGCCACCCATCCGTGGTCCCCTTTCCCTGTGGAATCGTGCATCAGTGCCCTGGCCTGAGGGGAGAAGTCAGGCCCACGACTGGCGAGGCTGACACCCAGCATCACACCGAGGACAAACCACAGAGCTGGGAGTCACGGCCCTGGACCTGGGCAGGAACTGCACACGCCGACAGACAGGGGCATGGGTGTGGCCGCCTGCAGGCCTGTGTGCGGACCACACTGAGTCCCAGGCCAGGACCCTGCTCACGACACCTGCCGCCCCAGCCACCTGCCAGTCCCCAGCCTCCCTGGCAGAGGACAGACAGCCTGGGGGCGCGGGGTCCCCTTCCCGTGCTGAGGGACCAGCTGTGCTCTTGGCTCCTTCCTACTCACGCTGGCTGCGAGCGTGGCACCTGAGCCTCCGTGTGAGACTCGGCGCCTGGCCTGCCCAGCTCTCACTGAGGCTTGCTGCCCACCACGTGCTTCCCACCTCACAGGTGGTCACCAGTCAGCCCCTCACTCACTCAGCAGCTCACTGTGCACAGGAGCCTGCCCGATGGCGGGTGTGGCCTGTGGGACTCGAGTGCCCTGGGACTGTGTTGGCTGGTCACGCCTACACCCTGGGGTCCACATGTTCTGGGGAGAGTGCACATGGCCTTCGGACCAGGGCGGGTGTGGGGGACTTCCTGTGGAAGCCTAACTCGACATGAGATGGGTGGTGGCCCGGAGGTAAGGACGCCGTGACCTCTGCCTGGCGCGGGAAGGTGCGCTCTGGCCAAGCGCTGGCACCTGCCACTCTGGGCTCAAACGTCATCATCACAAACGTCTGTGGCTCAGATGACCCAGGAGCACAGCAGCGAAGTCCAGGAGACCCTCTGTCTCTGCCTGTGCCATCCTGGAAGGAGACAGGACCCACGTCCCTGTCTGCAGCCCCTCCCGGGGCTCGGGTTTCACAGCCCTCAGCCTCCTCTCCACCGCCCTGGAGGGGACCCGCCCGGGCCCTCTGCACATGTGTTGGAATTCTTAAGCCCATAAAACGGGGTTGTCACATCTGAAACTCCTCAGCTCTGAAACGGAGCCGGGACTTCAAAACCAGCTGTGGCATTTCCAGACAGACGCCAGGGGGCACCTGGAAGGCAATGCAGCCTGAGGCGCAGGGCCTGGCCACCAAGCGGGAACGCTCGCTCACCTGGGCCCCCAAGTGCCTGCCTGCCCGCAAAAGCCACCATCTGGCCACACTGGGGACAACTGGGGACACGTCTGTGTCTGAAGTCCCCGCAGGGAGCCATGAGGGCGCCTTCGCCTTGAAGAGCCCGGGAAGCAGAGGCCCTTGCCCCAGACTCCCCTGCCCCCAGGGCCACTTGACTGCCCCTCCCAGCTGAGGCTGTCACTCTGGAGCCTCCTCCTGTTCCCAGCCCCTTGACTGTGGACCACCCCACTGAAGTAGCAGGGATGCTGGCCTGGCTCCTGCCCTTGCCTTGCCTCAGGCCCTGCAGTCCCTCTGCCTCTCTGCCTTTCCCCGTGTGTGCCCTTTGTCCTGCGGGTGGTGCCTCGGCTCTGAGCTGGCCATGGGCCCTAGCAACGCCACATCCAGCACTCGAGGCAGGCCCCAGGTGCCTCCTGCTCCCCACATGGGACCAGGCTCACTGCGGGCCTGTAACTGCATTGTCCCTGACCCTTGCCCAGCTGCGGCGCCTCCCAACTGCCCTCAAGTGGCCCGGGGCAGCTGCAGCACATACCCGATTGGCACCACCTCGTTTGGTCTTGGGGGGGCTCCTCCTTCTATGGGTCTCAGGGTGGGGGTCACCTCTGGTGAGGGTTAAAGGCTCCTGGGTCTGGTGACCTGATGTGATGGGGGACGTCCACGTGCCCAGGTGCCCCTGACTTAGTTTGATAAGTTGGCGCGTGTAAGTAATTCGTCACTCTGTGCACGATGGTGGTGCCAGGCAGACGTGGTCGTCCTGTACAGATGAGGAGTGGAGTCGCTGCCTTGGCCCCCGTACTCCAGGGGGAGTTGCTCATGACAAGCTCCTGCTTCACAGGATGAGTGAGTCAGGGTCAGGCACGGCCTGAGAACGGCTCTTCTGTGCACCCGGAGTGACTCGGGGACCTGCTCTTGACGTCTGTTGTGCCCAGCCTCATCTGAGGACCCTGACTGTCAGGGATTTGGCTGCTCAGGAAGTAGCTCAGGGAGGGGACCTACCAGTGACCCTGGACAGGTTTTGTAGTGATTAAAGCTCTTGACCCTTCTATTTAACCAAAGTGCACAGATTCAAGGGCATTTTCATGTAAGCAGGACAGATTTAACTTAAATCACGAGTCGTGGAGAGCAGAACGACTCTGCCCTCAGGCACATTTCCCCTTTGATTCCCTCTGCTGCTGGGAGGCTGCCTGCAACAGCTCCAGGATGTTGGGTGTCTTGAATTGGGTGTGTGCCATGTACCCTCCAGGGGTGCTGTCAGGGTGGGGCGCTGGCTGCTGTGCCCTGGATTGCAATTTGTAGCCTTTTTGGTTATTGTCATCTTGTCTGGTTATTGTAGCCTTTTTGGTCACGGTAGCCTCGGTTGTTCACGGTAGCCTGGGTTGGTCATGGTATAGCCTTGGCTGGTGACTGTAGCCTTCGTTGGTTGTAGTGGGGAATGTCCCTAGAAGACCATCCCAGGGCCTGTGCAGACCTAGGTGTGTGTGTGTGTGAGCACGTGTGCGTGCCTGGGACAGTGTGTGTGAGCACGTGTGCGTGCCTGGGACAGGCCTGGTTTGCTCTGCACGTCCTTTCCACTGAGCTCCATCCGGCCTCTGTCTTCACGGCCATGTTGCCATCCCTGTGGGTTTATGTTCTGGTCCACGATGCCAAAAGCAGATGCTCAGATTGTTTGGAAGACAGAGTGGAACGGGCCCCTGAACTTCAGCTATTTCAACTCACACATGACCCCCGCCACAGTGATGGCCACCTTCAGCCCTGCCAAGGCCTGGAACCCAGCCCCAGCCTGTCCCTCACCCCTTGGTCTCCTCTGGGAGCCCTCACACCCTCCAGCTTCCTTGGTTCCCACCCTTTGCTGGGAGCTGCCGCCATCCAGCTGGTGGTGGGGCGGGGGCGATGCACGGTGAGCTTTCGGGGAGAGCTGCTGGTGCACGGAGGTTCAGGCCCGCGAGTCTCTGTGATCGCTGTCCTTCTGTCCACAGCCATGGGACGTCTGGAGACCTGCAGGATACCAGCCCTCCAGCCGCTTGGTAGGGGGCTGACACCACAGGTGGGCGGGGAGGGGGCTGTAACCTTCAGCATCAGGGCCTAGGGCCTTCTGACAGCAGGCGCAAGCGCCCCAGGCCAGGCCAGGCCCGTGACCGGCCCCGCCCTCCCACCACACCAGCCTTGGAGTGGCAGCCCTCCGTGCCCCAGGTCAGGCCTGCCTGAGACCCCAGCCCTCCGTGCTGCAGTCAGCTTGCCGGTCCTGAGGAGCAGCTTAAAAAGACACAAGGGTTGCTTTGGTTGAGCTTTAGAGGTTTTGGCCTGTGGTGGACAGGCACTGCTGCTCTGGGCAGCCTGTGATGGACAGGCCTGCTGCTCTGGGCCTGTGGCAGCAGGTCACGATGGAGACTCAGAGCAGAACTGCTCACTCATGGCCTAGAAGCAGAAGAGGGAAGGGAGAGGCCAGGGTCCCTCTGCCCTCCAAGGGCATGTTCCCAGTGACCTCAGACCCCCTGGGCTCTGCCTCTTAAAGGTCCACCACACCAGGCTGGGACCCCAGCCTTCACAGGTGACCTTGGGGACATCCTAGGTCAGACCTCGACATTCGGCCTGGTGTCAGCCAGCCTTGTTTCCTCAGTAACCGTGCTTCATCAGCAGTGGACTCAGCGCCTAGACTTATGACCTGGGGTGGTGCCCTGTGCCCAGCACCTGGTCCCTCCAGGGAGAAGCTGAGCCCACAGAGGCCACACCTGGAGTCCCCGGCAGCACCCAGAGCCTGGGGTTGCATCTCCACAGGCTGCCTCGTTTTGCAGAAGCAATGGAGGTGGTGCTAGGTGGCCTGGCTCCTGGGGTCACTCTGAGCGGGGTGAAAATGTGCCAGGACACACCTGTGGGCCTCAGAGGCTGTGGATGAAACAAAACCAGGGTACCCTTGTCTCTCTTCTGCCTCCAGCTGCAAACAAAGCCGCTCTGGCCCCTCGTCATCTCCAGGGACAGGTTCCAGCTGACCGGGCGCCTGGGTCTTTGCTCAGCACTGTGTCTGCTCAGGGGCCCCCAAGGCTTTGCAGCCACCAAGAGTCAGAGTCAGAAGTGTCCAGAAGCTCCTGGGCTTCTGGATGGTCCCGGGGCTGGGGGCCACAGCAGGAGTGGGGACTCTGAGTGTGGCCAGCTGCCCAGCAGATCTGCTTCCCTTCTCGCTTCCTTCCCTCCGTGAACCGCCTCAGCTGTGTCTGCAGAGCGGGAACATGTCTCCCCTCCGTCCCATTTTCCCGTAACTGGTCTTGAGGTCAGCTCTGAGTGGCGTCCCTGCCTCGGCCTGCCCTGCCTCTCAGCTCAGCCCCTCTGCACTCCAGCAGGCGCCATCCTGGGCTCTCAGGCACCTCGGGGACAGCTCTGGGGGTCTGGGGCCGAGGGCCGGGTGGTGCTGTGTACCTCTGGCCTCTTGCATTCAGGGGTCAGATGGTGGGCTGGGCTCCAGGGCCATCCAGAGTCTTGCTTTGAATGGCAGCTGAGTCCTGGGCCTGGAGGTGTCGAGGGGAGCCTGATGCAGCAGGAGTAGCTGCCTGTCATGCTGGGAGTGTGGAAGGCTGGTGATTGTGGATGCGGAGACCAAGACAGCCCAGGAAGCCTGAGGCCAGCGTCCATTCTGGCCCTGGCTGTGCAGAGCTTGTGCCCATGTCCTTCTGTCTGTCCAGCTAGCCTTGCCGTCGCTGACTCCTCTGCTTCCTGCAGGAGCTGCCCAGTGGAGACCCCAAGGATGGGCCTTTCCGGGAGGACCAGGGTCCCCTAGAAGGTGAGGACATCCTGCGACTTCCCCTCCCTGGAACTCACGGCTCGAAGGCCAGTGCCGTGAGGCGGTTGGACACCCCCCAGCACAAGCTGCAGCAGCAGCCATGTGGCTACACGGCCACCCAGGATCCTTGCTGGACAGAAGTCAGAGGTCGGGCCACGTGCCCCTGAGAGCTGTTGCTTCGTGTCTGGGGCTCCTGGGTCTGTCTGTGGGGAGGCCAGGCTCCACACGCCATGACTGGGGGACTCCAGCAGGCGTGGAGCCCCTGTGGAGGGGGCCTCGCGGTCAGCCTGCATCTGTTGGGGCAGTTCTCCTGCGGAGAGTGGCAGTCACACAGGCCACCTGCCTGTCAGGGTGGGGTGCAGGGCTCAGGGACTCCAGGCCCCCCTGGTTGGGAATTCAGGTTCTGAGCACCTTCCCACCTCACAGCTGGGCACACACTGCCCGACTGGCCCAGGGCCTTGTCCTGGGGACATGGCTTGTGGGAGCCAGAAAGTCAATGCGCCATAGGGACAGGGCTCCTGGTCCATCCACACCCAGAGGCTGGGAGGGAGTCTGCCAGGGTCCCTTGTCTGCAGGTTCTGGGGTTGAGGCTGTCGGGAAGCCTGACGCCTTGGGAGTGTGCTGGCGGGCCTGGAGCAGGGTCCTGTGGGCAGCAGGGCCTCCCGGACAGCAGGCCCTAAGCCGAGAGGACAGCTCGCTCCCTGGGAGCCACTGTGGGTGAGGAGTGTCGGTGGGGGGTGAGCACTGTGCGGTGGAGGCCAGACACACTTGGCTGTGGCTGACCTGGAGAGGGCCTCCCTGCCTTCCCTACTGATCCAAGGGCAGGCTCTCAGCACAGGCCCGCCTGGGAGGGGTCAGTGGCTTAGGGAGGGGTGGGCAGCAGTGGCTCTCCCTGGCCAGGCCCCATCCTCCAGTGTCCCCTCTGCCGAGTCACCTATCTAGGTTGGGCCCCCCTCACGCCTTCTCATTCCCCCAGTGGTGCTCCCTACCAAGAAGGCTGAAGGCCGCGAGGGCCAAGGACAGCTTTTCAGCGTGGACGCAAGGGAGAGAGCAGCCATCCATGAGGGCTTGCGAGGACTGGGCAGGAAGAGCCTGAATATTGACGTAGGCCTTTGCCCCACTGCATGGAGCATCTCTGGGGCCCAGGGTGGGCAGTGGAGGCCCCAGGTGGGTGGCCGTGGGCCTTC
Organism: Glaucomys volans; assembly: GCA_020662805.1. Taxonomy (NCBI): domain Eukaryota; kingdom Metazoa; phylum Chordata; class Mammalia; order Rodentia; family Sciuridae; genus Glaucomys; species Glaucomys volans. Next base: position 74,008 of record JAJEJO010002511.1, on the reverse strand, counting down.
CCACCCAGCTGTCCAGTAGTCCAGCCAGCATAGGTCCCTAGGTCTGGGCCCCCTCAGCGCAGGCTGTCACCTGAACTTGGCCAGGCCTGGCTGAGGAGGCATGAGGTGGGGAAGCCTCCCCAGGCTGGGTGCCCAGCCTGCCCGGAAGGACAGTGAGGGCTGATGACAGGGTCCTGCCTGCCCGTGGGGCCCAGGGGAGGAGACGGCCCCCTTCGGGGGACGCTGGGCTTGTGAGCAGGCACAGGCCACAGAGGGTGACTGAGCAGGCACCAGGTCCACCTGGAGCTGGAGCAGCAAGGACAAGTCTCCTGGCTGCTCACCAGAAATGGAGGAGCCCCAGGAAGGGTCCGTGGAGTCGCAGCCCCCTGGTGTGATGTGCCTGTAGAGAGCCCTGGGCTACGGGGGGCTCAGGTCCCCAGTCCCAGCAGTATTTCCTGTCCCCCGACCTGCGTGCCACCAGCAGGCCCTTCAGTGCGATGTCTCAGTGGAGGAGGACAACCGCCAGGAGTGGACATTCACGCTGTACGACTTTGACAACAGCGGGAAGGTCACCAGGGAGGTGCGTGCTTGTGCCTGTCTGTGCCGCAGAGGGTGCTCCCCGGAGCCTGCGGGATCCGGAGTCAGGCTGGTCCAGTAGGCAGACGGACAGACGCCCCAGTCCCCGAGATGGGGAGGCAGCTCCGACTGAAGCAGAGAGGCTGGGACCTGTCCCTCTGGGCAGGTGGGAGGCAGGCACGGGGGACCGGCTGCCAGGCCTTGGCCGGTGGAGTGGCACCTTAGAACCCAGTGCTGTAGACTGACCTTTCCCAGCTGAGCCTGGCCAGCAGCCCCTGCAGGGCAGCCAGGTCCCAGGAGTGACCCCACCCGACTGAGCTGCAGTCTGGGATCCAGAGGCCTCTTGAAATGACAGGGGGCAGGGGACAGCACATGCTGAGATAAGCGTGCCTGAGTCAGGGTGGAGCCGTCTGTCTGCTGAGCCCTTTGGTCAGAGAGCTGTGACCCAGGACAGCAGGGTGACCTTCTGGCCACGGAGGCTCCTCTGGGGTGCTCTGAGCTATTAGCCTGGGATTTGGAGTGCATGGAGCTCAGGTGCCAGGGCAGTGGGGGTGGGTGTTGGGCAGCACGGGTGGGCAGCGTCCCCTCTGAGGTCAGCCTTGCCCATCCCAGGACATGTCCAGTCTGATGCACACTATCTACGAAGTCGTCGATGCCTCCGTCAACCACTCTTCAGGCAGTAGCAAGACCCTCCGAGTGAAGCTGACCGTCAGCCCCGAGCCTGCTAGCAAGAGGAAGGAGTGTCCTCCTGCCAGCCAGGGTGAGGCCCTGGGTCCAGGAGCTGCCCCTGCTCAGAGAGCACCCACAGCACTGGCCCAGGCCAGCCTCGGCAGGCCACCGGGCCCGACTGCCCACCGCACCCCATGCCCACACCCTGCCCACTCTCCAGTGGCTCTGGCCCCTCGCCCTGCTCAGGACAGTGTGTGACCCCTGACCCCATGTACTCTCTGCCCAGCCTCTGAGCAGCGCTCCGTCCCCGGCTTCCACAATGTCCTGAGCAGGGCCTGGGCCCTCCTGGGCTCGAGGCTGTTAGGTCAGTGAGCGGAGGATGGCTGGCTGGGGGATGTGCGGAGCGTGTGGCACCCTAGTGGACGGGTGAGGCGAGGGGCCGAGTGTGCAGTGGAGAGAGTGGACGACTGCAGGGCCAGGTGACCAGTGGTGCTGGGCCGAGTGGGAGAGCACCCACCCCCTCTTTCAGACCGGGAGTCCAGTCGCAGCCGGACGGAGGGCGAGCTTGTGGAGGACACACGGGTGGCTGACAAGCAGCTGACTGCCCACGTCAGGTGAGGGGCCGCCTCCTTCAGGCCTCCTGGGGAAGGGCCTGGGTGGAGGCCAGCCAAGCACCAGCCTGAGAGACAGGTGAGGCTCTGATGGTAGGTGCTGGGTGGCACACCCCAGCCTGGCCACTGATACCTCGGGCTCCACTGACCAGTCTGGCAGGTGGCAGTGGCCACAGGGGGTCAGAAACCCAGTGCACACTGCCTGAGGCTGTGGCAGTGACATCCTGGATCCTGGTGACAGGCCGTGGACCTTGTTCCTCTGGATGGTGTCCAGACTTCCTGATGCTGCCCTGGCCTGTGGGCACTGGTCAGAGCACCCCGGGGCCCTCGCTGCCTCCGCTGGTGCCCTCAGAGCAGCCAGGCTCTGGCCGGGCGCCTGCTCAGGCCTCCTCTCTGCCCCACGCAGGAGGCCCAGCGCTGAGGCCCAGCCCCGCCCTGGGCGGGAGCCCTACTGTGTGGACGAGAACACCGAGCGCAGAAACCACTACCTGGACCTGGCCGGGATCGAGAACTACACCTCTAAGTTCGGCCTGGGTAGGTACTGGAGAGCCCGCACCCGCCCTGGGGTGGGTGCCTCCATGAGGGCCAGCCAGGCCAGTGAGGGCTCTGGAACCCCATGGTGGAGGTCGAGGGGGTCCACCCACCCAGGACCTGGCCCACGCCTCCCTGCCAGCCAGGGCCTGGAGAGCAAGGCGTATCCAGTGTCCGTGGTGTGCACAGCGCCAGGGGAGAGGCCGGGCCTCTGGGCTGGACCCAGGAAGCCCTGCCTGGTGGGGGAGGGCATGTTGTGGCAGAATGACAGCTCCTTCAGAAGCAGTGGGCAGCAGAGTAGACACCCGCAGGCCTGCCCACCCCCGGTTCCTTCTGACCAGCAGCTCCTCTTGTGCCTTCACCACTTCAGCGTGTGCTGGCCCTGTGCTGGAGGCGCCCTGGGTTCTCCGAGTCCCCGACTCCTGGAGCCGACTCCCAGCAGGAGTCCAGGGCTGGGCTTCAGGACTGTGCCTGTGGACCACTGACCCACCACCAGACCCGCCTTGGGTGGGAGCCCTCTGACCCCCACTGTGAACCTTGGGCACATGTCACTTGTAGGAAGAGGAGATGGGCTGACCACTGTCCTGGACCTCAATGGGCCGCCTCTGCCCCTCTGCAGGGCTGCTGGAGCAGGCGAGGCAGGCGCAGCGGGGCAGGGCCGCGCACCTCCAGAGCAGGCCCCGCTCCCAGGAGCCGGACGCCCACGCCGCACACCACCGCAGGCCCCAGGTGCCGGGCGACCACGCCGTGCTGGTGGCCGAGCCTGCGGCACGGGTCCTGGACGTGCCGCCCCGGCCGAAGGGGCCAGAGAAGCCGTTCCTCAGGTCCCCCAAGGGCCCAGGGAAACCACTGGGGCTGGCGGGCAGCAGCAAGCCCGGGAAGGCCCTCAGCTACTACGTGCTGGCCGCCCCAGCCCCTCCGGCCACGCAGGATGGCCACCACATCCCACAGCCCCCGCCACAGCCCTGCGGCCATAAGCGGAGCCGGCAGAAGGGCAGGGAGGGCCCGTCGCCACTCAAGGCCCCACACGGCCAGCCTGTGGCGGAGGAGGCTGCATGGGACCTCCCGCCCGCGCCGGGGGCTGAGGGCTGCATGGCCCCTGGGGTCCAGCGGCACGAGCACCACCACCACCACCAGCACGAGCACCACCACCACCACCACCACCACCACTTCCTCCCGTCCTAGCGCCCCCCACCGGCCCATCCCCAGTCCTCCGTGGGTGGCTGTGGGCGCTGGCAGCTGCCCCTCGTCCTGACCTCACACCCAGCTCCCGGTGTCGGGGGTGCTGCGGGGTGGCCCCGGGATGGGTCCTGTGGCCAGGGCTCAGCTCTGCTGCGTGGACGCAGGCGAGTTCGATGCCACCGTGGTTCCCGCGACGAGCTGCTCTCTGGTCATAAAGCCACACCTGTGCAGGAAACTCGCTTCACTCCCTCCTCACGCCTCCGAGCAGGCCGGGCTGTGCGGGGATGGCCCGTCGCTCCCGTGTGCCCCCGGCTGGGCTGTCCCTGGTGCGAGGCCAGGTGGAGGGAGACACAAGGCTCCTCAGGCGCTGTGCCCTGCCACGCCAGGTGGTCTCCCCGCACACAGGTCGCAGGGAGAAGGGCGGCCGCCAGCTGCAGCAGGGAGCACCAGTGCCGAGGCCAGGGCGGCGTTGCGGCAGTGCGGCACCGGTCCCCAGCACCCCAGGCAGCACCGCAGGAGCTGCAGGGTCAGGAGGTGACCCTCACGCTTGCCTCACCCCAGCAAGCGGGAATGCACTCCAGGGGACAGCTGCGTGCACGGCACTCCCGTGTCTGCCCGCGAGCGCGGTGCAGGACGGGAGCCCGTCGCAGGGGTGCACAGCCCTTCTGCAGCTGGGGTCTGCAGGGTGGTGGGCTTTCTCTCCTTTGGTTGTTTTTAAGGATAAAGCAGTTGACGGGCAGCTGGCCTTTGGGCCTCTCCTCCAGGCACGAGAGAAGCACACGCTTTGCAATGCCTCACGCCCCATGCCAGCTGTCCAGGGAGCTGCGGTCAGTGCGTCTGCACCGAGTGGCCACAGGCGCAGCCAGCAGGGCGACCACCTGGGCTTGTGCAAGGAGGGGACCTTGCTGACATGCAGGCGTGCACCTCGGGGTCGGGCTTTCCCACCACACTGCTCAGAACCCCAACCAAAGTGCAAACCCACATTCAGCTCAGGACACGGGGACACCGGGCCCAGGTCCAGCTGCACAGAGCTCGGCCTGCTCAGGGAGCTGGGCCCCTGGCCAGCAGGGCCTGCTGGAGGGCTGTGTCCTCCTCAGATGTTGCAGTTTCAAGAAACCCCTTGGGATTCCTGGGGCAGGGTCTCTCCCCTGAGCTGAGCCACAGGCACCTGCCTCTAGCACCTCTGTGGGGACCCCACGGCTGAGGTCAGTCACGTCCTGAGGTTCTTTGCAGCGCCTGTTCTAGGACATCTCGCCTTTTCACAACCAAGCACGGACATCTGGGCCATGGACGGTGCTGCTGTGTAGGCCAGGGACTCTGATGTTTTCCAGGCATGTCCCTGGGAGGACAGCTGGTGGCCCCCAGGGTGACCTGACAGCGTCAGAAGGGCAACACCCAGGAAGCCCCTGCCAGGGTCCCCATTCCTCTGCACCCCACCCCTCACCACAAGCCGTCTGCTGCCCTCTGGTTGGGGCCTTCTCTGGTGCTGACCCTCCTGCGAGCCATGGGTGACCGTGGGCCCCCGGAGGAGCTGCCTGTGCAGCTGGGCCTAGCTGCCCCCTCCTGCCCAGGCAGGAGACCACTGAGCCCCAAGGCAGGCTGGCTGACGGGTCCTGCAACAGCCCCTCCGAGAGGAGGGAGGGCGAGCCCACTCTCCAGCCTGACTTTATGCTCAGTGAGACGAGAAATCCTCCAATTCAGACTTCATAGGACTTTATTCTACAAACAAAATCATACAAAGACAAAGAATCTACAAAAGGGAAACGTGAGATGGATTCTGGATGGCTGCAGTGACAGGTAGAGTCCACAGCGGGGAGCAGGCGGGTGGGCTCCAGCCGACTCCTCAGCCACTTCCCGTGAAGGGCTGCGCAGCTGGCCTTCCCACCCAGGCCAGCCCTGCGGCTCTGGAGGTCCGGGCCCACGCAGCAGCATCAGGACCCCAGGCCCGCCACCTGTCTGGGACATGGGCTGGGCAATGGTCACTCTGGTGAGCTGACCCTCCCTGCCCTGCAGTGCCTCTGCCCTGACCTGGACTCCAAGGACCGGCGTATTCGCTAGGGAGCCCTGGAAACCAGTGGCGGCCCCCAGGCCTGGGTGTCCTGCAGACAGTGAGTGGGGTTCCTCCACGGCCCCGGTGTTTAAATAAATAAATAACCCAAACGGCATTGGCCGAGTGCGGGACAACCCGCAGCCGCGAACACGACTGGCCCCGGAAGCAGAAAGCTCCGAGGTAGACAAACCACCTGTTAGCCAGCCGGCGCGGGCGCCAGGCTGGCTGCCGCTGCACCTGCGGGAAGCACTGGCCCCGCAAGGCTGCCTCCTCCTTCCAGAGGCCCAGGGCGGGGACAGCTCCACAGGGCGGGGCTGGCTACCAGCACGCCACCCTCGGGCACGCACTGCCGGACACACCTGCAGCAGGCCCCACGGCGCAGGCGCCCACGGGGGACACGGCCCTGAAGGAACGCAGCTGGCACCCCAGGACCCCAGGCCTCGGCTCCTGGCGGCGCCTGCTCGGTGGGCGGAGGCAGCTGTTCAGTGGAGACTGGGAGGCGGCCGAGTCCCACAGCCACGCTGTCCTGCCCTCGGCCCAGGGGACAAGTATGCTTTGCACGAGTGTTCTGGGTAGGGTGTCAGTGACCCGTGGAGCCACAGCCACTGACCAGTCCAGCTGAGGGAAGGCAGTCCTGGAGCTGAGGCTGGGCAGGGGCCCATCCCAGGTGCTGGGCACACGGGGCCCCGCCCTGGAGGGACACGGGGCCTTTTGCTTGCTTTCCCTCAGCACCTCCAGGTGGTAGCTCTAGAAACTTCTGTAGGAAGCCAGGTGCAGCAGGTCAGGCAGCCTGAGTGACGTCCTGGTCAGTCTGAGTCCTCACCCATCCAGCACGCTCACGCCGTCAGGTGTTAGGAGTAGATGGTGATCACCTCCCGACCGCCGCCCCTGACCAGGAGCACCCTGTTCAGCCCCTCCGTCAAGACCTCGAGAAACTCCATGTCTGGGCGCAGAGTCAAGGCCGGGGGGTCTCACCTGGGCTGCTTGGGGGAGACTCTAAGACAGCAGCGTATACCCGGGAAAGGGCCAGGACCCGTCAGAAAGACCCGGTGCCCCAGGGGTTGGGGGATCCCAGGGAGCAGGAAGGACAGGGAGGGGCTGCTGATCAGGAAAGAGAGGGAAGAGGAAGTAGCCAGTGACCCCACAGACATCAAACCTGCACCAGGGGACCCGACCAGAGCCAGCACCCAGAACCCAGGGTCACAGCCCCTGGCACCAGGGCTGCATTACCAACAGCTGACCCACTGAGCCGTGGTCGATGGACTTAAGCCTCCAGCCCCAGAAGCTGGGCTTTCACTGCCCGCCCTCCTGACCAGGAGCACGCTGAACCCGGGGTGGCCCAGGTGCACACAGGCAAGAGGCCCCGCCATGGCCTGGGGATGCAGGGCTGGCACCGTAGGCACGGGCACATACTGGGGCCCAGGGCCTGCTCAGGGTGGGCCATCCTGCAGGCACAAGGCTGCCTCACTGACTGAGTGGGGACAGGCCTCCCTGCTCCGTGTGGGCAGGTGGGGGACACCATCCCTGCTGGGCTGGGCCTTCAGGGTGGTCTCTTCCTGCTCACTCCTCGCCCTAACTCCTTCATGGGCCAGCCAGAGAGCACCATGTGGGTCTGCCACTGGCCCAGGCTGAGTCCACACCACCTCCTGCAGCTGGGCACTGACCCCCTACGAGAGTGAAGGGCACGGCAGCAGGCAGCACTGGCCTGGCCTCACTGGGCAACTCTCTCCAAACTTCTAAAGGGACCCACCCACCTACCCAAGCCTGTTCTCAGGTGTGGCCAGCTTCAGAGACCAGTCCACTGCCCACCTCTGTCCCAGGCTTCCACTAGCCCCAGGGGCAGTGCAGGGTGCGTGCAGTGGGACCCCACGGTCTGGCATGGGGACCCCATGTCAGGGGCCTCTGTCTGGACAAGAGGTGGACAAAGCCCAGCCACAGCCCCTAACCCAGAAACCGCTGAACAGCCCCACTGTGCCCATGTCCCTGCGGGCAGCATCACGGGAAAGGATACAGTTCTCATCCCCCTGCCGGTTTCTGGGGGGCCCTGGCATGTTCAGCAGGACCAGCTGGGCGTCCTGGGACTTGCTGAGGACCACGCCATTGAGCTTCACCGCCGTGTGCATCCTTCTGACATTGGACTGGTCCCTGCGGGGGGCGGGGAGGCATCAGTGGGTGGCCGGCCTTCAGCCTGGCTGACCGCCCACCCCCACTCCTGGTGCTGGCAGGCAGGGCCCAGAGGATTCTGGCCCTCAAGGGTCCAGGGCACAGTCCCACACAAGAAGCGCTGGGTGGCGAGCTGGGGGGCTCGAGCGGCGGGAAGCATCGGCCACGTTCTGGACGGAGCATCGCTACCATGAGGTTCTAGCAGCTGCGCACGAGGCTGGTGCCTACGGACGCACACGGCGTCTGCAAAGCAGGGCTCACAGGTGCACATGGGGCAGGGGCAAGGGCAGCAGCCATCTGGGCAGGCGTGGGGTCAGGCTGTGGGCACCTCTTGGGCTCTGACACCACCCTGCTGAAACCCCTGACCTCGCTCCCCATGTGGCTTGGGCGATGGATCCACAGACCGAGCACCGGCTTTGGGAGGGAGGCTGGCGCTCAGGAAGGACATCCCTGAGTGCCCCACCCCGTGTGGCCCACAGGCTGCCACTCCCAGCCCCCGCCACATGGCCGGGACTCAGCAGAGAATCCACAGCCACCACCTGGGCCCCTCCACCCCTGTCCTCAGCCACCGGGCGAGGCTGCCACTGGGTGCCTGGAGGACGAGAGCTTCCGGAGCTTGTCGGTGCAGGCCGTGTCTACTGCCCAGTCCTTGCCCACCGAGGGCCGAGGCTTCCGGGGCCATGCTGCTTTCCTCAGTGTCCCTGGTGGCCAGGCCCAGGGGTGGCCACACAAGTATGGGGTGCTGCAGACCTGTGCGTGCTGGCACGTGTAGGAGCCCATAGAACAGAGGCCTCGACTCCGTTTACCCCATATGACCCTAACCAGGGGCCACAGTCCCTTCTCTAGGTAGCCTGGGTCAGCCACCTGCAGAACTGGCCCTCCCAGGAGCCACTTGGGGAAACCCCGCTGCAGAGAGCTTCCTGCCTCGGAGCCTGCCTTTCTGACTATTCTGTCTGGTCCACGTGGTGAGGCTGTTACGGGGTGGAATCTGAGGCCAGCCCCAGTGAGCTGCCCACGCGGTGTCCTCTGTAGCCTTGTGCACAGAGGCTACCTGTACCCAGACACAGAGGGACAGGCAGGCAGAGGCCACCAGGTAGGGTCAGGGAAAGGCCCCACGGTGTCCTGTGCTGGCACCTTCTGATCAGCTCAATCCTCAAGCCGAGTACATCTGCCTATAACCGCCGACTGCCCAGCGGACACAGGGCAGCAGCCCTCTCTTCTCCCTGCCATGCAACTGGACAGGACCACAGATGGTCTCCCATGGCACCGTGGAGGGCCTCCAGGATGAGAACCCCAAGTCCAAGGTCCCAAGAGGTCAGTCACTGAGTGGGCAAACTGGGCTCCAGAAGGGCAAGGATATACCAAGGGGCCTGCAGGGCGAGGACCTGGAGTCACACGACCTCAGCCTCAGAGGCCAGGCTGGGTTCCCCGGGGACACGTCCCGGAAGGTTGGAGGGCTGGCTCAGCCCTGGGTTCTAGAATCTGACAAGAGCTGCCTCTGCTCCCAGGGCAGGAGCCCTGCAGGGACACTGGGTCTGGTGAAGAGCTCTCAGACCTGTGTCCACAGCCGGAACCAGAGGGGCAGGTGAGGGGAGTCCATGCTGGCACTGAGCACCTCCAGGGCCCGCGAGACACGGAGGGCTGACGTGCACATGCACACGTTCCTACGCCTGCACACAAGCTCGCGCACGGGGGACGCAGTGAGCGTCACCCCTTCTGGGCTGACCTGAGGGGCCTGACCGCGACCTCCCAGGGCACTCTGACCCTCACCAGCAGAGGCGAGCCCAGGACTAGGAGTCCTCCTGTGTGTGTGTGCATGTGTGTGCCCGTCTGCACAGACACGTGTGCAGAGGGCGGGCCGCGAGCTCCCGCGCCTGCTGCGACTGATCCGCCACCTGAGCACCTTCCAGGACGGCAGGAGACTAGCTCCCGCACCTCTGCGGCCTCACTGCCCCCGGCTCGGCCTCCAGCCTCTCCAGGGCATGACTGAGGCGCACTCTCCAGAGCCCAGCTTTGACAATGCCCTGGGCACCAGCTGCCCTCAACACAACAGCCCAGGTCACTGCAGAGGGGGGTGGGGAAGGACAGATGGGCAGAGGGACAGAGGCGGCAGCAGCCCAGGCAGGGCTTGCCAGGACAACCCTCCCACAGACTGGCACGGCAGCCTGGACCCCAGCTGTGGGCTCCCCACCAAGGAAGTCCTGGCCCTGACCCTGGCTCTGGACCCGGACCCTGGCGCTCCTCGAAAGCCTGACCTCAGGGGGAGCCGATCCCCGCCCTCCTCCCCGGGGAGAAGGAGGCTCCCTGAGGGGCCGCCGGGCCTGGAGTGTGGGCGAGCTCACTACGGCTGTGGCGAGCGCACACCCGCCCACACTCGGCTCAGGACCAGCCTCGGGCTGCCCGTGGGCATCACGTAGGGAATGACGTGTGTGCCCGGGCCTTTCTGAGTGGGCTGTGCGGACGCGCGTGCGGGGCAGAGCACAGACATGCAAGCCAGGGGACCAGGCGGCCGAGTAAAGCGGTGGACTTACAGGTTTCCCCATTCTCTAGAGGAAGAGAAAAACACGAGAGCTTGTTACTCCCCGGGACCCACACTGCCCGTGCCCAGGCCGCACCCCCAGCGGGCAGAGTTGACCCTGGCCCTCCGTGAGGGTACCCCCAGTGCCCAGAAAACCCCCTGCCTTCCCTGAGGACCCGGGGCCTGAGGGTCAGCTCCACCACTGCAGACTCCGTCGGGCACGGCTGGACATGGGACTGAGCCACAGCTGCACGCCCAGGACCCACTGCAGCCTGAGGACCACGGCGGCCCCAGGGAGCAGGGCGGCCCAGAGGCCAGCTGAGCACACGAGGGCAGAGCGGGCGAGGCCGTCACCAGAAGGGGCCACGGCCCAGACCTGCCCCACGCCCGGCTCACTGCACTGAGAGGACACAGGCCAGAGGTTCTCTGTGGACCTGTGGGCCTGGAGGGCAGGTGGGGGTGCAGGGACACTCACGGTTTCAGGCTGAAGAGGTCCTTGAACCCAGAGGCGCTGGCCTCCTTGCTCCTGTGCTTCTCCGCGATCAGCTTCTCCTTCGTCCAGGTCATCTGCACCTTGTCGGGCGCCGACGGGGCCTGGGGCCGGGTGGCTGCCGCAGCATGGGACGCAGTGTTCCTGTCGTGGATCAGCTGGGCCTGGCGGGGAAGGGCAGGGGTTGGCACAGCCAGCGGCTTGCCAAAGCCACCCAGCGCACAGCAGCCTGGGAGCCAGGCCTGCCATAGAACAAAGAGGACTTGGGAGCAGCCCGCCTGGGGCCCCGGCCACCCCAGGCCTGGGAAGCCATCTCCCAGGCTTTTAGATCGGCTCACTGCCCTTCTCTGCCTCCTCCCACATCACCTTCCTGTCCTGGCCCCAAAAGCCACGTGGAGCCACGCGCCAACCCACCCAGGGCCAGTTCTCACGGCAAGGTCCCGGGGCAGGGGTGTTGCCTGGCCGGTGACCACTGGGAGGTTCACTGACCCCAGAGAACCATCCCCTCTTATCGAACCACTGAGGCGGGGCTGTGTGAGGCCTGGCAGGTGTGACCACGGAGGCAGAAGTCACACTGCCGGCCATTCCGAGTGTGAATGTCCAAAACATGCCAGTGCTCAGGTCATAGCAGCCTGAGGGGCACAGGAGGCCACAGTGGCATCTCACCACAGCCAAGTTCCGCACTGGGTGCCACATGCAGTCGTCCACGGGGCTGGGGCCACGTGTGGCTCACCTGCCCACCACACCTGCCATCTGCTGCATCCCCAGACTCCTCCCTTCTGCACGTCCTTGGACAGGAGTCCCGAGTTTGGGAGGGTCTGGGTTCAGGCCGCACGCACCTCCCTCTCCCGCTCGTTCTTGGACAGCTGCATCTGCTTCAGCATCTGCGACCTCTGCTCCATCATCAGGGTCTTCTCGTAGGTGAACGCAGAAATGTCGTTCTCGACCTGGAGCCACACGGCACTGAGTGAGCGGAGCACCCCAGCAGCCCAGCATCCTCGGCGGGCTGGCCGGTTCCTGGTGTGCTGCGGCCTGAGCTGGTGAGCGGCTGTGCTCGCTCTGGGAGCCGCAGCCCGGCCCAGAGCGGCTTGGGAAGGCGTGTGGGCCCAAGTGTCACGTGATCAGCAGTCACAGCTGCTCTGCGCCCTTCCGGCCCTCTGACGCCAACATGTGGTCAGCAAGGAGAGCCGGCTCCCCTGCTGACTGAGCATGAGGCATCCGGGTCCTGGGCGGGCACCAGCTGTGCCACAGGGGCTCGCCAGCAACGCAGCGGCTTTCTACACGCAGACGTGCTCACCACCCCGCGGGGAAGCCCACAGCATACCACAGGACCAGGGGCCCTGGGGTCCACCCTCCACACCCAGAGCAGCGCTGCCCACTGCACTCAGACACTCGAAACTGCCAGTCAGTTCAAACCACGGCCGTCAGCGGGGCCACTCCACCTGCTGACGATGTCACCCTGGGCCACTGATAGGCGGCTGGGGGTGGCCCTCAGCTGTCCCTGAGCTGACCAGCATTGCGGGCTGAGGGGCCAGGAGGCCATCCCCACAGAAGCTGCAAGGTCCAGGGGACGTGGCTGGCTCTGCCTGCCTCCCTGTCCAGCCCCTGCTGTCCTGAGGCCTCGTCTGCTCCCAGGCAGCTCTCGTGACATGTGCTGCTATTTAGAGCAGCTGGACCTCGAGGACGAGCCCACAGCAAGGGCTGTGTAGGCCAAGGCCACCTGCAGTCACCAGGTCCCATGCTGAGACCTGGCTTGTCCAGATGGAGATACACACTGTGTACAGCGAGCCCCGAGAACCTGCTCCTGACCTGGGCAGGAGGACCACTGGACAACAGGGCTCATGGAGCCCGACGGCAGAACACTGAAGGCCAGCAACACCTGTAGAGATGGCCTCGCGCCAGATCAGGGACACGGACTGGGTGAGGCACTGGGCACTATCAGCCAGCACTGCGGGGGGGCAGTCCACCCCGCCCCACCCAGCGTCTCTCCTTTGGGCCAGGCTGCCGATGGCCTGGGCTGGCAGGGCTGTGCTCACTGAGGGTCACCGTGATCAAGAGCCAAGAGTCGTCTGCGTGGACTGCAAGTCATGACACACGACACCCGGCAACCCCAGCTGCCCAGAGGACTGGGGTGCCGGGCGCCTTGCTGCTGGCACAGCTGCCTAGCAGCTCAGAGAACCTGGGTCCACGGGCCATGGCGGGGATGGGTGCCCGTCCTGTCCAGGCCACCTCCATACCAGCCTCACTCTCTGGAGGCGCCTGGGACTCAGTGGACACTGTCCACAAAATGCCCCATCGCCAGCCTCGTCCTAGGTTTCGCCCAGGCTGATCCCACTGACCGGCAACCTGTCCAGCCAAAGACGGCTGGTCACTTCCAGCTGTGGGACCAAGTCTGTCTCTGCAGGCAGCCACACCCAGTGCCTGAGCAGGCTGGCGGGAAGAGGCAGGAAGAGCACAGGCCTGGAGAGGCAGCGAGGCAAGGCCCACAGACACCAGTCGGGGGCACTGGGGACACCACGTTGCCCTGTGAGCCACGCCCAGACCCAGGGCGCCTCGGGCAGCCTCGCCCACACGCACCATCTCCACCACCTCCACCTCGGCGCTGATCCGCAGGTGGTAGAGGAACACCTGCAGGTCCTTCTTCATCTGGATGCTGTTGTCGTCCACCTGGGCCACTGTGAAGATGCGCATCCGGCACTTGCGCCACACCTGGGGACGAGCGGGCATCCCAGCCTGAGTGAGCCCCCACCCCTGCACAGGGCCCGGTGTCCCACCTTGTGCCCAAGCTGGGTGAGCCCCCCCTTGCATGGCGCCCGTGGCCCCCCTGTGCCCGAGCCTGAGCGAGCCCCCCCGTGCATGGCGCCCGGTGCCCACCTTGTGCTGGCGCAGCAGGAAGGGCAGCAACATGAGCATGCCCCCATCGTGCACCACCCACCACACGTCGATGCTGCCCTCGCCCAGGCGCTCCTGGTTTTGTGGGAACAAGTCGACGTTTTTGGCTACCAGCAAGGCCTGCTGGGCCGCCGTGGTGTCCCGGACAGTGTCTGCAGAAAGAGGTGGTGGCAGCAGGTCACCGAGGGCAGGCTGGCCCGTGACCTCAGGAGGGCAGCCACAGGGAGGCAGGGTCCCCATGCAGCCCCCTGGGTGGGCATCAAGGGTCCTCATGTCACCAGGTCCTCTGGGCCCAGCCACAGGGGCTGAGTCACAGCTCAGGGACCTGTCACAGCCCTTGGGGACAGGGCTCCGGGAGGGGTAGAGCCTCAAGACTGCCCAGTGGCATTTGCTTGTCCAATGACAGTGTGGCTCAGCCCTTCCATGGCCCAAGGAACGCGCCTGGGTCTGGTGACCGAGACCAGAATGGGGAGAGACACACACGGGCCTGGGGACAGCCCAGCGCAAGGGGGCGCTGGCCGCCACACCCACCAACGAAGTTCTTCCAGGAGAAAGGGTTGTCCTCCTGCTTCCAGGACTCGGGCCAGGCCATGAGCACCGTGTTGTGCTTCATGCCCCCCAGGCCTGCCGACTGGATCAGGTGCGACGTGCCGTCCCGCAGGCTGCAGGACACCACCAGCTGGCAGAAGCCTTTGGTCTTCTCCAGGCCCATCAGGAACCGGATGTTCTGCAGGAGATGGCAGGGAGTGCTTGAGGGCGGCCAGGCCAGCCCCACGAGAGGGCCCCCGTGGTCAGCCGCGCGTGTGCAGGTGAGGCAGGAAGCAGACACGGCAAGAGGTGCCTGGTACCAGCAGATCCACCAGGAGGGTCTGAGCCTTGTGGTCCCCAAATCACCACCACTAGTGGATCCCAGGCCACACGCCACATGCCCAGCACGCTGGAGACCACCTGAAGGGGTCAGTGGCCCTAATGACCTCTGCAGAAGAATGCAGGTGGGGTCCAGGGACAAGAAGCCAGACGCCGCCGGCCACTGCCTTTCTGCCAAGGCCGTGTCTGCCCAGCAGCGACCCCAGCAGCCAGACGCCAAGGGCAGGCTGGACAAGCTGCCACTGCAGTGCCACCTCCGCCCGAGAGCTGGTCTCGGGGGTCTCAGCCACCGAGGAGCTTGCTGGACCCTGGCACCGGAAGGCACGGCCACGCTGGCTTCAAACTCCTGGTTTACGCCCCTTTGGGACACGAATGTCTGCCAAGTGGACACCCTGCTGTCCCCCCTCTGAGCACGGAGACCCTGCCCCAAGCTCGCGACACCACCTGGGTGCACTGTGAGGCCGGGTGAGGGCTGCGACCAGCTGGCGCAGCAGCAGCTGAGCCTCTTGGTGACGCTGCAACGCCACAGATGTTTGGCACTTGGGAGGTGTGAACTTGGGGGGCCGGACTGGACTGCAGAGGGTGGAGTGGTGGCCCACAAGAGAGGGTCACGTCCCAGTCCCAGCACCCAGGGACCCAAGGACACCCAGGGAGGGTGTCCTTGCAGATGCAGCTGAGACTCGGGGGAGAGCACTCTTCACCTGCCTGGACCCTGAATCCAGCGACAAGTGTCCATGAAAGGGCCAGAGACTGGACGTAGTAGAGGCGGCGGCAGGGGAAGAGGAGGCCGACACTGGAGGGCCCAGCCAGACCCTCCAGAGCCAAGCTCGGCAGGAAGGAGCCTGGGGAGCGCAGCAGCCCTCCCACCCTTCACCTGCACGTTTGCAGACCCTCGACAAGATGCTGCCACAAACCACAGGCTGGTGACAGAAGGAGCGGGAAGGTGGTGGCTGCGTCTCAGCCATGAGGCCACTGAGTGCGTTGGACGTGCACACAGGGCTCTTTCCATTGAGCCAAAGGCCAAAGCACAGAGGAGGGCCATGAGGACGGCCACTGGGGCTGTGGACGCCACGGGGTCTGGCCACGGCACACTCCCACGACCTTGCAAGGCTGGCTCCCCCCGGCCACCCTCCATGTGCTGCTGGACCTCCTGGCTGGCCTGAAGCCCCCGGGGACTCGGTGTCCGTCGCGCATCCCTGCTAAGCTGGTGCACTGGCCAGTCTCTGGACAGGTGAGCACAGACTGGGCCCTCAGCCAGGTGAACAGAGTGACCCACGCCAAGCCCACTCTCCGTGCCTACAGCACAGTGTGAACTGGCGTCAATTCCACCGGTTCAACGAGTCACAAAGGAGGCAGCCGTCCATGCTTTGAAGAGACTTAGAGCACAGAGCTCCAAAGGAGAGGATGCCAGGCCCCAATGCTGGCCTGGGGACGGCTGGGCCCTGGGTGGCTGCTTCCTGCCTCTGCTGGTCAACAGGACGCCAGCTCTCAGGTGACCCTCGGGGCTGCAGGCCTGGGCCTCCGCCTTAAGCAGGCGTGTGCCCCCGGGTCCTTCGAAGACTTCTCAGCTGCAAGAGTGAACAGCCTGACCAGGACCGGGCATGGCTCGTGGCAGAGTGCCTGTGTGAGCTTGGGGTGCCAGCCCAGCACCCAGAAGCAGCACCCCAGCATGCCCAGACCGTTCCTGAATCAGGGCCAACTGTGGGCCAGACGCAGGGAGCCACCAGGTCAGGCCGCCCAGGGTGCCCCCTGCACCTCAGCAGGATGCAGTCACCCTCTGGGACAGCAGCCTCGGGTGAACTCTGGGTTCACAATCATGGGCAGCGCATCCAGACTCACGGTGTGCCCCAAGGCTGCACGCCACTGGCCTCTCCTGCCCTCCCAAGGGCTCTGAGACTCGCAGTGGCCCAAGCCTGGCGGCCCCAGGGCCTGTGCTCAGCAGCTCTCCTGGGCCGTCCACAGCTGCCTTCAGCAGGCCTCAGCGCTCCCGGCAACCTCCCCTCCACAGGCCGAGGCCACCAGCCAGGACTGAATGAGCACTGGGCGCGCTGAGGGGCTGAGACAGCGGCAGCAGAGGGTGCCCTGCCGGACACCCCAGCAAGACTGGCACTCCTGGCCCCCAGGGAGGAGATGGACAGACCCACTGACCCAAGTGGGGAGAGCAGAGGGTCTGAGCAGACTGGGTTCCAAACACAAGTCACAGGGAGGGCGGGCAGTGACAGGCCCCAGGCTGCAGAGGCCCCCGGGGAAGGAGGCCCGCAGAGCTCGGCCCCTCTCCCGAGTCTGTGACCCCCACACAGGCGTGAAGGTCGGGGAGGAACCACAAGGCGTGTGAGCCAGGTGTCACGGGGCCACCAGACGTGCTCAGAGCCACCAGAGCACAGCCGGAGCAGGACGGGAGAACCGGGCAGCAGGGCCGCAGCCGACACGGACAGGCAGCGCTTGGAACACCGGAGGGCCGGGCCCTGGCGCGGGGCTCCGGGTGAGGGTCAAGGCTGGGCACAGGCCTCAGCACTGCAGCCACAGCTTCCCGAGGGGCAGCCGCGGTCCCCCAGGTTCCTGGGGTCTCACTCCTGCCTGCGTCAGTCCTGCAACCTCTGAGGGACGGCCCTGGGCACACAGGACTGCCTCCACGCGTCCAGCAGAGGGCGCACCGGGAGGCCCTCCAAGTGCTGCCCAGGAAGGAAGCAGCCTGGCCCTGCCCACTCTGTGTGCCCACCCACCTCCTCGGCCTGCTGTGCCTCCACGTGCTGGTCCAGGTAGGTGCCCTCCAGCACCGAGCCCACGATGGTGAGGCCCTTGCCGGCCTTCAGCTGTGAGGCGAAGGACAGTAGGCGGGGGTGCTTCACACACTGCTGGGCGTCCAGGTTCAGCATCACCAGCACCTGGGGCCTGGGGGGACAGCACCAGTGCAACACGTGGTCAGGACCCTGCCTTCAACGGGAAGGGCGGGGGCGGGACGGACAGGAGGCAGGTGAGGCAGGAGGGGAGGTCAAAGCCCCGGCGTGGGGGTGGCCTCTGTCCTTCTGCCTCTGCAGCGTGAACAGAGCCAGCTGCCCCCCCACAGCAGGGACGCCCACCCCTTCTCCAGCCACTCTGCCTGCAGGCCCGTCGGGGCTCAGGACCCACCCTGGTGACCCCTCACCTTGTGGCCGCACCAGGACCCCACCCCACGGCTGCAGACCGGCTTTGGGACCCGCGCCTCCCTGGCCGCCGGGGCTCGGGCACACTCACCTCCAGTTCTTGGTGTGGGGGGGCCCGTGCTCCAGCCGCAGCAGGGCGTAGCGGGCAGCGTTCAGAGACAGACCCCTGATGCCGTCCCCCCACTCCTTCTCGGCCCTGTGGGGACAGAGGGAGGTCTGGTCCCAGCAGTGCCCTGGCCACACCTGGGGGTTCTGCAGTCCTTGGGCAGGAGCCCCTGCAGAGCAGGAGGGGCACAGAGGGACCCTGGGCGGCAGTGACCGTCCCTCTGCCTGGGGCTGACCAGCAGGGCCATCGGGCAAAGGACAATTCAGTGCAGGACACGGTGCTCAGGAGAGCACAGTGACCTCTGGCAGAGCTGGCCAGAGACCCCAGCCCCTGTCCCGCTACCAGAAAAGGGAGGACACTTCTGCCCTGGGACCCAGCTCCACCAGGGCCAGGTGGGCCACCACACAGGCTGGGCCTCCTGCAAGAGCCCAGAGGGCAAGGAGCCCGTGGCAGAGAAGGAGCTGGACCAGACCACAGGGCAGAGTCCAGAGGAAGGCCACCCACAGGCAGAGGGACGAGCTGAGGCCACGCTGGCCACCTCCTTCCCGCTTTCCTGAGCAGCCCACTCCGGCCAGGCTGGCTCAGGGCCCTGGGGCAGAGAAGCCACAAGACGGGCAGCTGGGGGCGCCACTCACCCGCGGTACTCGATGTACTTGTAGATGCAGCCGGCGATGAGCATGGCGAACAGGGCGTAGTACCAGGAGCAGATGAACATCAGCGCCAGGCACAGGCTCATGCCCAGGAAGGACAGGGTCCTGGGGGGGGCACAGCTCAGGCGCTGCCCGCCCAGCCCCAGGTCCACCCTGCGTGGTGCCCCAAATGCCGCCTTTCCCTTCACCAGAGCCCTTCCTAAACCCCAGGAAAGGTCCCAGCCACCCCCTGGGCCCTCCCAGGCCAGCTGACCACAGGTGGGGCCCACAGGACCCACGTGTGCCCTGGGGTGGACAAAGGAAGGAGGCAGAGAGGCCGCGGCTCTGGGCTCTGAGGGCTGGATCTGCAGGGCAGCAGCTGACCTGAGCACGTCCTCACCAGTGGTAGTACTTAAAGCGTGGACGCCAGTTGGGCGTGCGTAGCAGGGTCTGCACGGCACAGGCCAGGTTCACAAACATGTAGCACATGAGGAAGAACCTGCCGCGGGCACACAGGGCGGGCACTCAGCAGGCGGTGGACGCTGCCCGC
>JAJEJO010002511.1:39177-55042 GCA_020662805.1 Glaucomys volans | reverse complement strand
GCCCCCATCCACACCACGGCCCCACCATGGCCCCCGTCCACACCACGTCCCCCACCGCAGGAGTATCTGCCCCCCGAGCCCAGCTCCAGTAGCTGACGGGCCTCTGGACATGCCTGCCTGCCACCTATGGCCACGTCGTCCAGGCAGCCCCGCCAGCCACACAGGCCGTGGTGGACGGCCAGCTTGGCACCCACGTGACCTACGGCCTGCTGCTCTGGTGGTCTACTGCACCTTCCCAAATGCATGGTGGCCACGTCCCATGCCCTCGATCCCCGTGCCTGCACATGGCCACTCACATGGACAGGATGGGTGCCACGCTGTCCAGGGAGGCGATGAGGATGCCCGTCTCACAGATGAAGGTCGTGAGCAGCAGGGCCCAGGTGGGCTCCCCGTTGGCCTTCCCGTGGCCGAACACCTAGACAGGGGGGCAGGTGGGCTGGGCAGGACAGGGTCTCCTGTGCAGGTAAGCCACCCAATGCTACCAGTGAGGACGCAGGACAAGGAGCCTGACCTCACAACCCGGGGCCAGGCCTGAGCCAGCTGGGCCCAGGGAGAAACCGCACTGGGAGAGGCCCTGGGCCACCCTGGGCCACCCTGGGCCACCTGGAGCTCAGACTTCGCCTCCAGGGCTCAGAGAGAATCCCTCTCCTGTGTGACATGTGCACTGAGGGTGGACCAGGGCCTCACTCCTGCTGGACAAGCACCCCACTGCTGAGCTGTGTCCCCAGCCCTTCTTATTTTGAGGCAGGGTCTTGCTAAGTTGCCTGATGAGAAAGTAAGTCTGCTGCCTAAGCCCCGGTGCGGCGTGGTCCTGTGGTCCTGTGGCCCCGCACCCGGCTGCTCACACGGCTTCCCGCTCACCCCGCAGCTGCAGCAGGCTGGTCCCCAGACACCCAGTCCCTTGCTGACATGGCAGTGGGACGGCGGGGTGTGTCCTCCTCAGGCTGGGAGGACCAACAGTGGGCTGCACAGCTGCTCCCAGGGTGGCCCCAGAGGTCCTGCAGGCCTGGACGCAGGGCTGCTCTGCTCACCACACCACACACTTGTCCGCATCCAGAGGGCAGTGACCCCAAAAGGGTTAGGGTAGAACATGCGTCCAGCATGGGGAGCAGCCCTCAGGGACCCTCACACACACGACCCCGACCTTCTCAGGGTCTGCCTCCCTTGGCAGGGCACCCAGTGTCCATCTGCTGCAGCCTGGCTGAGGGCTCACCTGCAGGAAGGGGACGATACCATCACGGGCGATGGCCTGCAGCAGGCGGGGCGCCCCCGTCAGGCTCTGTAGGCCAGCACCACAGGTGGAGAAGAAGGAGCCAATGACAATGACCCAGGGGGACGGCCAGGCCAGCATGCCGATGACCAGGTTCCCTTGCAGGGCCTCCCCGAACCTGCGGGCAGCAGGAGGGCGGTTAGTACAGCTTCGGAAAGATGAATCGAAGACAGCACGCCCCGACCCCACGCGAGTGCAAATCCTGCTGGAGGGGCAGGGGCTCCACAGAGGAAAGCCAGAGGCCCGGACTCGAGACCCCCACCCAACCAGAGACCGCCAGGTCTGCACAGCCTGGCCGGCACCCCAAAGGCATTCTGGTGTCGAGGACACTGCTCCCGGCCAGGTCACGCCTGAGAGCAGGAAGCCCTGGCCGAGCGGACGCCATGGTCCCTGCAGCGGCAGCCTGGCCGCGGCGGGCAGCACCATGCAGTCGTCAGGGAGCCGCGCGCCCGAGGTCTGCAGCTCACTGCGCCTCACCCACCCTGGACCTGCGCCCTGCGCCCAGCGGCTCCCCCGGCTCAGGGCCCACGCTGGTGACTCGTGAACACATTGGTCAGGCAAAGGACGCCCAGGCCCAGCACAGGGCTCCAGCTCAGACGTGGAGCGGCCAGCTTGAGGGCGGTTTCAATTCCAAAGCTGAAGCTGCCCGAGCAGAGCGCAGCTGACCACACAGCCTGCCCCAGCTGCCGTGAAAACCAACGTACTTGTCTCGTAAGACCACGCCTTCGATGCAGGCCCCGAAGAGCACGATGCAGGAGAGGTCTGCAGCCAGGTCAAGGTCGCTCAGCTCAGAGACAGCACCACAGGCCACGGGGCAGGTGACGCACTGGTCAGCAGGGTCCCACCAGGCTCCAGGTGGGCCTCCCAGGCCAGCATCCCCAGAGTCCCCATCCCCACACTGGGACCTTCGGCCGTGCCCAGCCCCATGGGCCTCAGGTCCTCCCCACTCTGCCTGGGACTCCAGGTGGTCAGGATGCGCCTGGCCTGCCGTGTGTGCACTGGGGACAGCAGGAGACGCTGGTTGTGAGGACAGATCTCAGCTAGAAGGAAAGAGCCCTGGGGCCTGAGCCCATGGCCCCGCTCTCAGAGCTCACTCTGGTCAGTGTGCACACCAGACACGTCCGGTCAGATGCGAAGTGTGGGCGCAGCCTGGAGGAGGTCAACACCATGTCGCGGGGCCAGCCGTGAGGGAGTCCAGCTGCCACGTTTGTTGGGCACGTCACACCACGGCAGCCCCAGCTCCAGGGAGGGTGGAGGCAGGGCCAGGACCCACCCAAACCCAGGCAGCCCACCGCGGGAGGGGGAGGGGAGGCCGGGACCCTTTCAAGGATACAGATAAAAGAGGTGGTCACGATGGCCAAGATGGTCCCCGTGGGGATGGACTTCTGGGCGTCCTTGAGGTCCCCGGAGCGGTTGGATCCTGCCATGATGCCTGTGGAAGCAGGCAGGAGGACCGGTGTGACAGGAGGGCCACACTGCCACACAGGCACCCGCACACGTCCCTGTGGCCAGGCCGCCCAGAGACCTCAGCCCAGGTCCTCTCTCCACCCAGTGGACCCTGCTGCAGTGCCCCGGCCAGTGACCCCAGCCGCTCCCAGGCCATGCGTGAGACAGAGGTCCCAGTGACCTCCCAGGCAAGGCCACCCAGGGTCCCCAGCACACCCAGGACCCGCACTGCAGAGGAGGCCGAGGGCCACGCAGACCCTGTGGGGCGCCCGCAACCCAGCAGCCACGTGGGGCCATTCCGCACGTCCCCAGGGGTCTGCACTGGCAGAGGGAGGGGAGCAGAGCTGGGGCAGGCAGAGGACGGAGCCTCACCCGTCACGGAGGGGAAGTAGATGCCCAGGAGCATGGTGAAGTAGGTCATGATGTCCGTGAGGACGTACGGCGGCCCGCCAGCCCGGCTCTCCTCCGACGCGGGCACAGACGGCACGCCCTCCTTCTCCACGAACGCGCCCTTGTCCGAGTACGTGCTCCATAGGTTGTCTGCAGGAAGGCAGGCCACAAGGAGACATGCTCCCGAGGTTCCGGAACCTTCTGCTGGGGCCCTCGGGTCCCCAGGCCACCATGGAGGCCTGCAGTGCTCAATGTCCTGAGCTCCGCCTTCGATGGAGGACGCCCCCTGGGAACCACATCTGGGACTCCCCTCCCCCACCTGTGCTCCAGATGCCTCTGAGTGCAAGACCCTCGCCAGCAGGGAGGACCCCAGCCTGTGGGCACCAGCCGGGTGCACCAGGACCCCACAGGCCCTACCCACAGGCCACCTCCTTGCCCAGACCTGCCCCTCTGTGCCCATGAAGTCCCCTCTGTCGCCTCTCAGAGGGCCTCCTTCTTGGGGCCTCCGCACAGCCTCCAGCACAGATGCACACAGTCCCAGCCACACACGACAGGGCAGCGCAGCCCATGCCAGCTGGTGCCCTCCTGGAACTGCCTGTCCCTGCCCCGCAGGCCTGTCTTCCAGGGGAGGGGTGCAGCGCAATTCCTCATCAGGGGACGGTCCACAGGAGCGTCAGCCTGGAGGCCAACCTGCCAGCCTGCCAGCCCGTCACTCCGCGCTCGGCTCCTTCAGCTCGGGAGGGCCAGGGCTGCAAGGGGGCCCCGGGCTGGTCGGCAGCAGCGGGGAGGGCAGCCTTGGACGGCGCTGCCCACAGGACGGCACCCGCACCCTGCACTGCTGAGACGCCCTCACGTACCCAGGAGGACGCCGCTGGCCACCCCGGGGATGCCCTGGATCTCGGTGAGGTTGTTCTGTAGGAAGTACTCGTCGCAGGAGGCGCCGGGGCCGGAGCTGTTGCAGAAGAGGCTCCAGAGCGCGGTGGTCGCGGTGCCGTTGCCGGCGACGTGCGTCTTGGCACAGGCCTCGAAGCCGCGCTTGGCGAGCGTGCGGTTCCCGAGGAGGCAGACCCTGCGCGGGCGGCAGGCCCTCCCGTTAGCAGGTCCTCAGCTGACCACTCGGGAGGCTGGGATGGCCACACTACCCAACAGCAAGGGCCGCAGCCAGGGACCAGCGCCCCCTCCAGGACGCAGCGGCTCGGGACTGTTCAGGGCTGCCCGGCCACCTGCCCCCAGCTCCCTCCAGGCAGCAATGGCCATGGGGCACGAGGTGCAGCCCAGCGCTGCCCTGTCCCTTCAGCCCAGGCCCCAGGCCCCACCCAAACACTGCAAGGGGCCAGGCTCCTGTGGTCCTGCCCTGGGGTGTGGCCGCCCTGCAGGCCCACTTGCCCTGTGACGCTGCCACCCTAAGGAAAGAGCCCACGTGAGGGCCCTTCTGCGGAGGAGCCCGGGCGCTGGAGGGGCAGGAGGGCACACTGGGAAGGCCCGCGGCCCCACGGCTATGTGCACAGGGACCGCCGGGCACCGAGCCTCCTCCAGGGAGGGAGCGGCCACCCAGGACGCCACGCCCATGGCCGAAGAAGAGCCGGGCGTTGGGACGGGAACGGAGGCAGGACCTGAGGGCCCTCCCCGCTGGACCACCAAGACGTGCCCACTCACGGGATGTCTGGCGGGTCGAAGGCAGTCTTGATGACGCCGGCGTAGATGGCCAGGATGGAGAGCACCACGCAGGCCAGGAAGACCAGGGCCAGCTTGTTGACGTACTTCACACCCACGAAGACCACGACGGCCATGAGGGCCAGGGTGCAGCTGCCGTAGACTCGCATGTTGTGCAGCAGCGCGGCGGCCTCGCCCCCGGCCTCCGTGGCCTGGAAGATGGCCGCGCTGGGGGAGATGTAGGTCTGTGGGGAGCAGGCAGCTGAGCAAGGCCCGCGGCCCCGAGGGCCCCCCCCCCCCCCCCCCCGGGCCCACGCAGCGGGAGGCCCTTGGAGCCTCCGAGAACGCACAGGCGCAGAAGCACCAGGAGCCCTGGCAGGGACCCCGCTGCGCGAGCCATAGGCAGTGGGCACAGCCCAGGGTCCTGCATCCTCCAGTCACTCCTGGTCCCACCCAGTGGGCCAGCCTGTGACCAGCAGTGCTTCCAGGACCAGGGAGGAAGGCTGTCCCTCACCTTCCAGAGAGGCTGCCCTGCCCCAGGCACCCCTGATGGAGGCCAGCGTGGGAAGGGGAAGGGTCCTGGCCTGCAGCCCCAGGGAAGCAGGGCCACTCCACCGTCCTCCACTGTGACAGCCCAGCTGGCTGCAGCCTCCAGAGGGCCACCAGGTGACCAGCCTCCCCTCCTGGCAGCCCTGCCTGGGTGCTTCCCTTCAACCAGCAGACACTGGCCAGGCAGAGGGCAACGGTCCAGAGCCTCACTGCGTGGGTGCAGCCCAGCACCAACCGGTGCACGAGGAGCCTGCTGGAACTGTGCCGGGGACCACCCGGTGCTCTGGACAGCCCTGGCTGCTCTGCCACTGCTGCTGAGTTTAGATGGACACCTTCCCTCCTCCTCTCCCTGCTCCTCCCTAAGCTCCCCCTCCCTAATCTCAGGGAAACAGGGTCACCTTCGTCCCCACCCTAGGCAGAGCTATCTGTCCTGAGCACACACCCACCACAGGGACGTCATCCAGACTGGGGATGGCACCAGAAGGTCTCAGAAATGACTCCCAAGGTAACTAGTGAGCTCCAGCTCCAGAGAGAGCACGTGGAACGTGGCCTCTGGACCACCTCTTTGCCAGCCCCTGTCCCCGCTGCTGGGCAGGAGCCTCTGGGACGGGAGCCCCTGTGCTTCTCCTTGGCAGGCAGAGCAGTAAACCTTCTTTGTCCTTCTCAAAACCGTGTCCTCGTTATTGGATTGGCATCGGGGACGAGGACTGAGTTTTTGGTAATAGGAAGTCTCAGGCCCAGACGCTGGCCCAGACCCTGAATCAGAACACGCGTGAGCCCAGCCATGTGTCCTGCGGGAAAGCAGGACAGCTCCCCTGCAGGGGGTCCCACGGAGCAGGGCCCAGCCCCAGAGTGAGCTCCTGGGCCTCCCCAAGCCAGGCCAGAACCAACCGCTGCCCCAGCTCCAGCTCAGGGCCTGTGTCTTCTGGAAGCCACTTTCTGGGATCAAGCAAGTGGTGGAGAAGAGCGAGGTCCCCGGACTCAAGGCCAACGGTGCCGCCTCTGGCCTCTGAGACCCAGCAGGACCCCCTGCTCCCCCTGGGAGCACTTCAACTTTGGGGAAAGCCTTCTGCTAGCAGATGCCGAGCGTCTGCGGCAATGGCAGCCGAGCAGAAACCCGCCACCCAAAGGCCGCACCAAGAAGCAGGCCAAGAGGGGAGAAGCCAGAAGCCTGCGAGGGGCTCTGCAGAGGCCTCAGGCCTCAGGCCTCCCTCTGGAGCGCACAGGCCTCGAGGCCACACTGACGTCCCAGGCTCGGACGCACAGCCCTGAGGGGCTCTCTCGGAAGCATCAGGTGCTGCTCACGGAGCGGAGGTGAGGGGTCAGCCGCACCCGGAGCTCTGTCCACAGCCCAAGCCAAGGAGGCGGGCTTCGCTCTGGGGCCCCACAGGCAGGGGGGACCAGGGCAGGGCAGTCAGAGGGCACCGTGTGCCAGGGGAGGCCTGGGCGGGCCCCTTCGGCACCACGCCAGCAGGCCGGGGACGTGCCTCGGCGAAGGGCCATCACCCACACTCACCAGAAAGATCTCGATGGTGCCCAGGATGTACATGGCGCCTGCGAACGTGGTGCCCAGGTAGAAGCAGAGGCCCACGGCCCCTCCGAACTCGGGCCCCAGCGACCGGGAGATCATGTAATACGCACCTCCAGCTGCAAGCAACAGACAGAGAGGAGCGCTGCAGAGGAGAGGGCCCGGGAAGGGACCGGCCCAGGCCCACCCTCGAGATGGCAGAGCACGTGGGAAAGGCCCCCGCCCCGTGAGCGCAAGCGCCAGCCTTCCTGTGGGAAGAGGCCAGCCAGGGGCAGTCGGGGGCCATCGCACGCCAGAGCCCAGGGGGCTCCCAGTTAAAAAAAAGAGAAGAACCAAGGACGCTGAGGAGCTTGGTGTCTGCGTCACCCTTACAGCCCCCAGGGCACGGATGGTGGCCACGGCCTGCCACCCTCCCTGTCTGTCCACTGGCTTGGACTCTGGCCATCAGACCTCAGCAGACACAGGAAGGGCCAGGGCACTCCTGGGTGCACCCTCCTGCCCTCCCGGCCCTGGACGCCTCCCCAGGCAACACTGCGTCCCCCAGCTGGCTGAGCTGAGGCGGGGCGGGGCGGGGAGGCCAGCGCTGGGAGCTGGGAGGAGGGGCAGTCCAGGAGCTGGGCACAGAGCAGGCTCCGCTGCCCACACGGGCTCCCGCAGGGCGGGGCGGTTGTGTGGCTCAGGTCACCATCTGGCCGTGAACCGCAGCGCTTGTTAATTACCGTGTTAATCAACGTGGGTAACTAGAACGGCCTGTTCCCTTGCTCGTCTGAGAGCCCCCGCTGCCCCCTCCCCAAGAACCCTGCAGAAGGGCCAGCGGGCTGCAGCCGCACGCCACCGGTCTGCTCATGCTCCCACGGGGGCTGACCACACGGTTACGCGGGGACAGAGAACAGGCAGGGTCCCATGGGCTCAGGCGGCAGGGAGAAGCAAGAAGGACCAGGACTGAGGCCAGCCTGGCACTCAGGCTGCCTCACGCCCGAGCACAGTCATCTCACCTTCTCAGTACTACGGCATGCTGGGTGCTTGGGCTTAGTCTTAAAAATGACTCAAGGTAAAAAAGAACAAGGGCCTACAGCAAGTTAGAGCTCAGAATCAAGAGGAGGCGTGGGCTCACCAGGAACACCAGCCCCTGTGTCCAGGAGCAATGGCATCGCTCACCAGCTGGCCTCCCCAGCAAGCACCCCAAGGTGTCCCACAAAGGCTGGCCACTGCCCACACACGGAGTGTGCAGGGCTTCTGGGAAGGCCCTGGCCCCACTGAGGGTGAGGGTCCGCCTCTGGACAGGGAACTCCATCCTCAGTCACAGAGGACAGCAGGCAGGTGAGGTGTGTCTGCACAGGGTCTGAGAAGGGGCCCACATTCTGCAGCCTCTGGGTGCACATGCCCCATGCCACCCTCAAAGGGTTCAGGTCCACATCACCATCACCAAGAAGGCAGATAGCACTCAGCGTCCAAGGCACGTGGCTCAGGTACCACACTGCGCAAGACTCACCCAGACCAACAGCAGGCGCCCCTTACCTGGAACCACACCGTTGGTGGCAATGGCGCTCATGGAAATGGCGGTCAGCATGGTCTGCAGAAAGACAGGCAGCCTCTCAGGAAAGGTGCTCTGAGCTGCTCCAACAAGCACAGAACTGAGCTGCCTGGGGCCCAGCCACACACTCCTGGGCCCCTGATCTCAAAGGAGCCACAATGACCAGGATCAAGAGGCGCAGGTCCCCTGGACACCGGGCTCAGGCCCCTGACTCTGCCCTTCCTGTCCACCACAAAGCTTCACCTTCCACCCGCAGGGACACCCTGGATTGGGATACTGCCCAGCCGTAAAGGCAGGCTCCATCTGCGCGCCCACCTACCCGAGGGACCCGAACTAGGAGTCCACCTATGCCTGCCCTTGGGACACTAGGAACACCGTCTAGGTGTGTATCCCACGGGACACAGGCGGACCCTGGGGCACCATGGTGTCCAGTGAGCCAGGGAGGGCCCACCTGCAGCTACCTGCCCCTGCTCAGGAGAGCCTATCTGTGGGCACCAGGAGGGACGGGCAGCGTGGCCTGGGGGTGGTGTTAGAGAGGCCCCTGCTCAGCGGCTGCTGCCTCCTTCCCAGAGGGCACCCCAGGGCACCCCTGGTTAGAACAGCTCTTCCTAACCAGAGCAGAGGAGAGGAGGCTGGACAGGAGGTGGGCAAGGACAAACCAGAGGCGGAGCCAGCGGTGGCAGAGACCTCCAGGCCACCAGGGAAGCGCAGGCAGGCAGGAAGCCCTGCACCGCGTCTGGGCCTGAGGAGCTGCTGGCCTGGGCCCTGTTCTCAACCAGGGGACCCGGAGAGCCCGAGGCCCTTCCAGACTGGACGGCAGCCTTTCAAACACAGGCACTGCTGGCAGGGAAGCGCCCCGTGGCACTGGCACGCGACGCCTGGGGACTGTGAACGCCCGGGGACTTGTGCGCTGGGCAAGGCCCTTGGGACAGAAGTGACCAGCCTCTCAAGGCGCCAGGGGAGCCCCACCCCCGCACCCGGACAGCCAGTTGCCCAGGGCCTCGGGACCCACTGCAGCCCCCACCGAAGGCCACCACCCTGGGGCCCCAGGGGAGGTGGCCACTCACGCAGGTGCAGCACAGCGAGACGATGAGGAAGGACTCGAGCACGCCGGCTGCCCCCACGATCCAGGTCAGGCGCAGGAAGAGGATGACTCCCAGGATGTTCTGGAGGCAGGGCAGGTAGACGCCGATGAAGGTGCCCATGCGTGGGGCCTGGAAGAGAGCACTGCTGTGCGGGAGCCCAGTGGACTTGCGGTCAGCGGTGGCCAGGCATGGAAGACCAGGGTGCCTCCCTCCGAGCCCCAGGCTCCCTGACTCCAAGGCCCTGGGGGTCCCGGGGGCACGGGAAGCTCTGGGTCTGAAAGTCTGGAACCTAGTTCTGAGCCCCAGGGAGACCCGGCAGCCGCACACGGGAAGCTGGCCCAGGGCAGCACCCTTCCACACCTCCTGCCCACAGGCCTGGGCACCAGCATTCGCGGTGCAGATGACAGAGGACGATGCCCTCTGACCCCTGCAAGCCACCTGAACAGAAAAGGGCTTCGGGATTTCCAGTTGGGGAAAAGCAAGAATGACACGTAGGTGACCAACACCAAGGCCATGGCCAGCCCCCTCCTGAGGGTCTGCCTGCAGCATGAGGTGGTCCACTGACACTGGACACAAGAGCGATCTCTCCAGGCAGAGCCATGGCCGGGCAGCCTCCAGGTGCAGGGGGCTGCCTGCTCGTGGGGCTCAGCCTCAGAGCCCAGCAGCCTGAGACCGCAAGTCCTGCAGCTGGTCCTCTGGCCAGTGCCTGAGGACCCCCTGACCTTCTAAAGGACCTTCACTCCCTAAAGGCAGCTTGCAGGGATCCATCAACCCACTCACAGCTCAGGAGGTGCCCGGGCCAATGGTCCTGGCTGGAAACTACTGCCCGCCTTGGGACAAGCTGTGTGCTCAGCAGGGAGGACATAGGGCAGCCCTGGCCACTCCCACCCCAGTACCTCACTGGTCCCCTGAGTGGTGTGGCTGATTCACCCTCACTGAAACCTGCCCACCTCGGGACAGATGGCCCTCATCCCGCCATCAACTGAAACCCAGCCCAGGGACCAGCACCACATCCCAAGGGACCACAGTCTAAAAATTGATGCCAAGGGCAGGGTGGAGTGTCCTAGGGCCTGACCTGGGCCCTCTAGACATATGTCCACCAACTGGACACTGGCCGAAGAGCTCGGTGGAAGGAGCTGGGCGCTTTCCATGCTGCCGTGAGGAAGACTATGCAGGCCAGACAGCCCTGGGCATGGCCGCAGGGCCTGCTCCCCGCCCCCTGCTCCCCGCCCCCTGGTCCCTGTCCCCTGCACCCCACCCCCTGCACCCCACCCCCTGCACCCCTGGTCTTTCACTCAAGTCTAGAACCGCAGTGTTGGCTCTGCTGTGTCCACAGTGAGAGGAAGGAGGTGGGCAAGATGTCCGGCACTTCGTAAAGGCCTGGCTTCCAGGGCTGTGGGGGGCATGGGGAGGGTGGCCAGCCGCTGCACGCCTGGGGCTTGGCCGTCACCCCCACCAGCAAGACCACCTGGGACAGAAGCCACGCAGCTCCTTCCCACTCAGCACCCCTCCTGGCACCACAAACCCCGCCCTTCAGAGGAACCAGGGCCCTGGTGGTCTGTCCGGGAGCAAGAGAGTGAGGAGAAGTTCCCGGGAACAGACCCCGCAGGTCTCCCCTGGGCCCCACCGAGGGAGCTGTGCAGACCTGGAGGCTGGCTTTCTGGAGACGGGGCTCGCAGCGCCCTCAGCCCTCATGCCCTGGGGAGGTGGGCCTGCACCAAGGGTGTCCCTTGTTGGATCTCTGCAAGGAGTCAAGGAGTCCAGGGCAGGGCAGCGAGGATGCCTGTGTGAATCTGGGCCCCGAGGCCTCCAGACTCTTCCCGGAGCTGGCCTGTGATCCTCCCCAGGGCGAATGCCGCGCTGCTTGAGGCTGGCGGGCTCCAGCTCACATTAGCATCCCACAGCCGCCCGTCCTGGAGCCCGGGGACCCTTCTTCGGGGGTTCCCACATTCCGAAGCAAAAGCCCTCCCGAGCCCATCTTCCTGTGAGAACCCTCCCTGCGGTCCCCCTCTTCCCTAGGATTCCTGGGAAGCCACCAGCAGGCTGGCCGCGAGGCAGAGGAGGGCGGAGGCAGCCCTGCAGGACCGCATCCCCCTTCCCTCTGGAGTCCCACCACTGGGATGGCCGCAGGGCACGGTGCCCGACCCAACTGTCCCAAGGCCTGGGCCAGTCGAGGTGCCCGCCGAGGCACCAGGGAAGCCAAGGCGTAGATGCCTCGGGAGGGAAAGGCTGACTTGCCACAGCAACTGAGTCGAGGTCAGCATGGCGGGGATGGGGGCTGAGGTGACAGGCGTGAGGCGGTACCTTGGCCTCCCTCCGCCGGCTGTCCTCGTCCTCCTCGTGCTCCACCACACCCTGGCTCAGGTTGGTGTAGTTGGCCAGCTTGTTCAGCAGCGAGGACACCATGGGATTGCTGTCCATCTCCTCCTGTGAGGTGGGAGGTGCCCATCACAGGCAGACCCGAGTCAGGTCCACTGACACCCCAGGCAGGCAGGTCACTGCCCAGCAGGCCCTTGTGTGCCCACCACCGACGCTGAGCCATGACTGCAAGGAGCCAGAGGCCCTGGAGGCCTGCACAGCAGCCTGGAGTCAGGTCTGCCGTGCAGGGGGACCCACAGCCAGGAGGGCCGAGCTCTCAAGAAGGTCCAGGTTTGGGGTTCCGAAGGGCTCCCAGAGGCCAAGCAGCACTAGACCAGGGGCCCCCGGAGGGCACCAGCCAGGGCTGCTCCTGGCACCTGTGCTCACGACGGGCCCAAGTGACCGGGCGGGCTGCCCTAGCTCCTGCCCACCAGCGTGCGGCCTGGGACCCTCACCCATCGCCAGCCCGGGCTCCTCGACTCCTCCATACGAAAGCCTGCCCGGGGCACCTTCTCACGGAAGGTGAGATAAAATCACCTCGAACAGCGCCATGTTCTTCCCCTCGAAGTAGCTCTCCCTCTCCAGCTCCGCGCTGCTGATGAATGGGCTGCTCTCTCTGGGGTTCCCATCGCCTGCAGGAGGGGACAGGTCTCTCTCAGAACCAAAGGAAACAGGAAGGCCCTCTGGGGCCCAGGGAAGCCCCACCTGGGGCTGCAGCTAGCCCTGGACCCTGCAGGGCAGCCTTGGTGACCGGCTGTCACCCGTGGCCACCTCTCCTTCTGCCACACATCCACATCCTGAGCTCCCCGTACGCTCCCCCAGAAAAATAGGTTTTGGAATCAAGTCTTAGGCCTTCCCTCCCTCCCCACAGAGGCTGTGTGATGGCCAGTCCCCAGCCTCAAGGTCTCCCACTTGACCTAGAGTCAGGTGACACTCTCTCCTCCACAGTCAGAGCTGCCCTCCGGCCTCACTGCTTGCCCTCTGCTTTCCCTGGGGCTGGGGCTCCTGGTCAGTTCTACAATGCCCGCTTGGCATCTGTCCCAAGGGCTCAGAAACTGGGGGAGGCTGGGCTAGCAGCCCCTGGGAGGAACAGGACTGGTCAGGACAGAGGTGCTGGGAGCCTGGGGTGGTCACAGGCATGCTCAGGAGGCGGGACATGGCCAGCAGGACCAGACCCTCTCTGCCCCTGACCTCCAACCCCACAGGGAGCCTCACCACCCCTGCCCACCCCAGGGCTGCCTGACCAGCACCCCCATGACTCTTGGAAGGGGACGCATCCTGATCACCATGCGCCAGCCAAACAGGCCAGCCCAGCCATCCCCGGGCCACTCGGCTCCATGTGTAGGACAAACCCCAGCAGCCCAGTTGTGAGAGGGGACCCTGGGTCCGACTCCCTCCTGGCAGGTGACAGGGGACAGGAGTTGGAGACCCCACCCGGGAGGCACACGCTTGTGATGTCAGGCTCAGTCCAGCCAGGGATGTGCCTCGGTTTCCCACACACGGGGGAGAAGAGACCTCAGCCACCCCATGCCAGGGGCTCCATGAGCACTGGGGAACTGTGGCCAGGCTGGACTGTGGAGAGGCTGGGCAGCACTCCTCCAGAGCCCTGGGCCAGCAGGGAGGTGCAGGAGCCCTGCATTCACCTGGTGCCCGGCGGGAACAGGTGTGGGGCCACAGGGACCTGGTGTGGGTGGCCCTGAGCATGCAGGGACCTGGGAGCAAGGGCGGGATGGAGAGGACCTGGAACAGGCTCAGCCACAGAAAGGGAGCAGGAGGGCTGTGTCACCCTAACCCTAACCCTGGAGTGTCCCCGGAGGCACACACACGGGAAGGCGGAGACCCTGCGGCTCACCTGGCAGGCGGGTCCCTCCAGCTGCCCGGGCTCAGCAGGCAGCTGCCTCCTTTACTGAGCCCAGAGCTGATGCCTGGAGGGGCTCAGACCCTCACTGAGACCCTCCAGGGAAAGTCCAGCTGCAGCCCAACCTCAGGAGACTGGGTCACAGTCCCAGAGGAAAGGGGCCTCACATTGGGGGCCCAGCTCTAGTGGCTGCAGTGACCCACACAAGGCCCTGGGCACTGCAGGGTGCCTCCTCGTCCCGTTTAGGGACGGAGCAGGCAGTTGGGTACTTGGTACCTGAGGTCTCGAGGGGGTCCTGCCACAAGGTGAGACGGAGCTCTGCGCACGGCAGTCAGGGGTGCAGAGGGGCAGGTCTCCCTGAGCCCACGTCACCCCTCAGCCCTGGGAACAGACTCGGGCCTCAGACAAGAAGACGGGGGGCCGGGAGGGCACTTGGGAGATGGACCCCAATGTGGAGGCCAGGTCAGCCCCCTGTCCCTATGCACACGACTGCCCAGCTCCCGCAGGGCGAGCATGAGACCAGGCTGGACGAGGCAGTGACCCCTGCCAGGCTATGCTTGAGGGCATCAGGTGACCAGGGCCCAGTGCAGCCTTGGGCTGGGAACCTGTAGCTGTGATGTGCCTGTGACCTCCCACCACGTCTGGGGACAGGTGCTGGAAGGTCGGCCCGACTCTCAGGGGCTCCAGCACTCGCAGCCCAAGGCACACTCGGTTTGTCCTGCTCTGTTTTGACAGTAGCTTTGTATCCCAGATCCCCCAGATCCCGGCGGATTACGCAGGCCTTACGGTAATCCCGTCTGCTCAGAGCACAGCTTGCCACCAGGGACCCCCGGGACGGCCCTGAGGAGCAGACACGCCCTGATCCATCCACGCCTACCCCGCCCTGTGGCCCAGGAGAGGCCTGACCCAGGCCCTGGGCCAAGGACTTGAAGGGTCACCAAGTGCCCAGCCTGGAATTCAACACCGGGCCACTCCTAGGCCCAGAGATGTGGTCACAGGTTCCAAACAGGAGGCCCAGGGAGGAGCCGTGGCAGGGCCAGCATGCTTCTGACCAGAGGCCCCCGGACCCACCTGGCCTCCCACTGCATGGACACCCCAGGCTCCCCTCAGCCCTGCCCCGAGGACGGCAGACGCAGGCAGGAGGGCAGGTCCTCTGCCAAGAGCTCTGGGGCTGGTGCTGGAGGGCGGGTGGAGGGACGGCCCTGCAGTGCCCGCCCTGCAGTCCGACTGGGCGCGGCTCTGAGGACCCAAGGTGCCCAGGGAGGCGCCTTCCCACGAGCTCAGTCCCACATCCCCCAGGACCTACACCTGCTGCCCACACTCCCTGGACACGAGCCCCAGCACCTCAGGCCACAGCCTGGAACTGAAAACACAGCTGGTCCCTCAGCGTGTCTGGGAAGCCAGGAGAACAGGCCCGCACACCCTCACGGCACAGACGCACGCGCACACGCTCACACACGCGCCCCGTGCCTGCCTGAGCCAGACTCTACACTGCGCTCCCCCCGGGGCTGCTTCTCCACGGGACTGTCACAGAGTGGACACCAAGCAGGCCTTGTCTAAGTGACCACAGGCCAGAAACAGGGCGTATAAGGGGGGCAAGCTTCAGCTGGGACACATGGTGGCAGGGCCAGACCCGAGGGGAGCCAGGCTCATGGAGTCAGGACCAGGGGGACTGCAGGGGAGGAGAGCAGGGCAGACTGACCACTCTGGAAGGACAATGGCCTTCCTGCCCGGCCACCTGCTCCCCATGTGTGTCCCACCTCCACAGACAGAGGCCCCAGCACCAGCAGAGGAACCCACTGCAGGGTCCACGGCTGCCATGTGCAGAGCCGGCGTGTGGGAGCAGGACACCCAGAGGACAGTGGCCACGCGAGGGAGACACACACGCACACGCTCACACATGCACGCTCACACACACACACGCTCATACACGCACACGCATGCTTACACACATGCTCACACACACACACTCACACACACACGCATGCTGCACGCTCACACACACGCATGCTCACACACATGCACGCTCACACACACACGCTCATACACGCACACGCATGCTTACACACACGCACACTCACACACACGCGCATGCTGCACGCTCACACACACGCATGCTCACACACATGCTCACACACATGCACACTCACACACTCACACACGCATGCTCACATGCACACGCTCACACATGCAC
>JAJEJO010002511.1:0-36398 GCA_020662805.1 Glaucomys volans | reverse complement strand
ACCTGGCCAGTCATCTACTTCAGGGGACGACACCTAGTTTGCTGGGGGAGCACCTGGCCACTTACCTACTTCTGGGGACGACACCTAGTTTGCTGAGAAACCTGGCAAGTGCAACAGGAAACACACACAGGTCCAGCCCCCTCAGCCACACCAGGGCCTCGCGCTGCCAGGGGCCAATGCCGCGAGACAAGTACAGGAGCCGGACAGACGAGGCACCAGCAGGAAGGATCCTGGGAAACCTCCAATCCGGGGCAGCGATGAACACCGGCGCTGGCACCCACCCAGCACTCTCCTGCCCGGTCCTGAACCACCCCGCGGCGTCGGCCTGGAAGGAAGGCATGCGAGCAGGCGCGGGGCCGTCCTCCAGCTGTGGAGGCTGGAGGGCCAGCGGCTGGTCCCAGCCCAGCCCTGGCTCTCAGCAGGACCCCCCTGGAGGGGAGCTAGGAGGGTGCAGGTCAGCAGAGCGCCTGACTGGCAGGCAGGCCCTGGCTTGGCCCTCGGCACCGAAGGGAAGAGCAACACCACCGCTGTTCCTGTTGTTGCCATTATTATTGTTGTTGTTGTTTGTGACAAATGACCAGTCACCACAAACTGGGGTCCTGGGCAGGAAGGAGACACCCGCCCCAGAGGCACCTGGGAGACCCAGTGCTGCACTGAGGCCGGACCAACCGGTGGAACCCAGCCAAGGAGGGAAAGCCCCCGGCCTCGGTCGACAAGAGCCAAGAAAAAATCCAGCTGGGGCCCTGGGGGGTCACCTGCATTTCCACAGATGGACGCACGCTCCCCGGCCTGACTCCTGCTGCTGGCCGCTGGGCTGGGGGTGAAGTTGCTCACCCAGAGTGATGTTGGCACCCGTCCCCAGCGTGTCCATGACAAGAGGAGGCACCAAGGACTGAGCAGGGGAGCTGGGCACACAGCTGCCGGGGGACTGCAGTGTGCTCCAGGGTGCCCCGAGACAGGGCCGTGCCAGGGTGGCCTGCACCCTGAATGAAGCCCAGGGATGGCATGCCAAGGGACCGCGGGCCATGGATGAGGTGCCCTTGGCCACGCATTCGACAGATACAAAGCCAGCCAGGGACGCAGGATGGACACCTGCGGCCTCCAGGCAGGCGAGAGGCGGCCAGCCTCCCAGCCAGGTTCATCTGTAAGGGACAGGCCGTATCCATCGCCAGGCCAGGTGTTCAGGCACGGTGCCATCAGGTCACAGGACTGCGCACAACGCCCCCAGACTCGTCCCGTGTCCTCCCAGATGACAAACCCATCGTGGGCACATCCCCTCCCGTACAGGAAGAGCTCCTAGCGACGCCCAGCTTCCCACCAGAAGCAGTGATCGCCACCCGCCCACCTTTCAGGCTGAGCCTGGGACCCCGCCTGAGAGGCACGGAGAATGTCACAGCCAGGTGATGTCACCACGTGCAGGTGGAGGGTTAGTGCAAGTCCATGTGCCGAGATGAGGTCACAGGGTCACCCATCCCTCCGACCTCACACTGTGGCTGTGCCAGCTGCTTTGTCACCGAGAAACGTGACAAGCAGGGTTTTAAAACAGGGTAAGAAAGGAGGCCTGGAACATCACAGGAGGGAAGGCCACCAGGCCAGGGCAGGCCCTGCAGAGTCCGCAGGGCCACCTGGCTGTGACCATGGTGCCAACAGGGGCCTTCCCTTCGGGGGTCGGCGTGGGGCCCTTTCCCACGTGCGCACACTGGCCAAGCTGCCCCGGCCTGGCGCTGCCAGGGGCCAGCACTCGTGACGCCAGCAGGGCAGACTGCGGGAGCAGCAGGCGTGTCCCAGAGCCCGTGGGACCCGCTGGGGGGCACAGGAAGGAGCCCCTGGCGCTGCCGGCTGGGTCTCGCCTGCCCACCCACTTCTCACCAGCACTTGCTTTCCGGCCCGTGGCAGTCGCTTCCTGTGATCAGTCTTTTCCTTTTTTCTTTTGTGCCAGGGATTGAACTCGGGGGTGCTTAACCACTGAGCCACATCCCCAGCCCTTTTCATATTTTATTTTGAGACAAGATCTCACTAAGTCACTTAGGGCCTTGCTAAGTTGCTGAGCCTGGCCTTGAACTTGAGATCCTCCTGCCTCAGCCTCCTAAGCCGCTGGGATACTGGGCAATTCGCCTCTTCAGAGCCTTTAAAATGCACATTGAATGGTCTCAACAGCTCCTGCAGAAAGTAGCCCCAAGTTCCCTCGACCACCCCAAGGCACAGCCCGAATGCCTGCAGCTGGAGTCCCCCCTGCATGACCCCCACCACCTTCCACCTGACGCCCAACAGCAAAGGACCCAGAGACAGGCCAATCTGGGCGGGAGAACAGTGGGATCAGAACCCTGAGACCCCAGTGCTGCTGGCCGAAAACAAGGAGGCCAGTGGCTGAGTGGGCGACTGCAGAGGGGAGCGGGGCCCCTCCACTTGGCACACCCAACAGACCCGCTGCAGGTGAGCAGGTCAGCAGCCAGGGTGCAGGGACAGCCGTGCCCACCCGAGGCCAAGGACACGTGGGCGGAGGAATCAGGCCCTACCCAAGTCACCTGACCAGACCCCCACCCGTGCTCACTGGAAGCAGGCAAGTCAGAGGGTCTGATCAAGGCATCTGGACGCCCAGATGTCCCGGGGACCCTGGAGCAGCTGCACCCCTGGGCCAGCTGCCTCTGGTCAGCAGGTACGGCAGAGGCCACGGAGCTGCACACAGGGACCTAACGCTGCTGCCGGAAAGCGTGGGGGACCTGGCGGGAGGCCTGGGGCCCTGGGTCCTTCTGCCCTCCGGCTGCCGGCTGCTGTGGGCTGCAGCCTCGCCTGGTCCTCGGCCCTTCCACTGATCGAGGAAACCATCCCATGCCAGAAAGTGGACAGTCTCCCCATACCCACTGCCCCACACGTCCAGCCCAGGCTGATGCGCTCCAACGCGTCTGGGACTCGCAGCAGGCACATCCCCAGCAGAGCCCAGGGTTTAGGGCATTCCCGTGACGCCCCTGTGGACACCCTCGCCACCAGAACGCTGCCCCCACCCGGGGCGGCCCCTGGTCTGGAACCCCACGCGCCCCACAGAGGCCTCTGGGAGGTGCACAGCAGGCAGGGGCCCCTCCGAGGGAGACCCCGAGGAACAGGGGCTGCAGGGCCTCTGGTGAGACAGAAGTGGCAGGGCCCGAGGCAGAGGAGGAGGCCAGTCTGTCCAGACAAGCACTGCATGAGGCCCTCTGTGGTTCACGGGCACCCCTGAGCAGGGCAGACCCCATATTCGCAGTCCAGCCCACCTCGTAGCCCTGGGGCTGCTCTGGGACACTGGTCAGACCCTCAATTCCCAGCCATCCGGGCCAGGAAGCAGTCCCTGTCAGGGGGAGAGCTGGGACCAGCTGCAGCCAGACCCCTCTCTGGTGGCCAGGCAGCCGCCTGTCCAGGCCTCCTCTGGTTGGGACAGTACATCCTCCCACCGTCTCTGGGTCGAGGCTTCAGCACCGTCCTCTCAGGATGGCTAAAGGGAGGGGCGGAGAGCCCTCCAAGACGCAGCCAGAAACATTCCCCGCGGTCAGTGGCTCGGGCTGGCTAAGGACACTGGCCCCGCCGTCCAGCGGCCCCACCTCTTCCTGCCACTGAGCATGGGCAGGAAGTCTGCCTGGTTCCGCAGCAGTGGAGGCCCGGCGGGGTCACACAGGGGCCTGTCTGGGCACGGAGGCTCCAGGCCTGGGGGGAGCAGCCCAGCTAGCAGGACCCTGCTGCTGAGCACCCACAGAAGAGTCCCACCTGGTCACTGCAAGGGGCCACACTCCGTCTCCGGGGACAGTCCACCACTGCCAGACACAGAAACCCAACCCCTCCCCACCCACCCCACCCGGAAGCCACCTCCTGGTGACGGTGCTGTCGGAGTGCAAGTGCGCGGACAGGGTCTACGGCTCCAGGCCTGAGGGCGGAGAATGCCCGTCCTGTGGCCTCCGGACCTGGCCCTTCCTGCAGGCGCACCCCAGGGGCACAGCGCGAGGGAGGGGGTCTGCTTGGAGCCAGGAGGAGCTACGCAGCTCCAGCCCAGAGCGCAGGGTTCCGACGGCAAGTTTCTGGCTGAAGCAGCAACACGTTCTGAGGAACAAACAGAGGAAACATTGAGAAACCGGAACCACCCACAGCCACCAGCCAGAGGGCCACTGCGTCCCCGCGCACCCCAGCCCCACATTCTTTCCTCAGCGAGGGCACAGGAAGGGCTGCCCAGCTCCCACCTCGAGCCTCCAGGACGGGGGCATCCTCAGAACAGGCCTGCTCTGCAGGGGGGTCCACCCTCTGCGCGGCCCCCCAGCCCGCCCACCACCCAGGCTCTCAGACACGGAGCCCCACGCACCGAGCGAGCCTCTGCAGCGAGCCAACCAGAGCTGGTGCCCTCGGCTGGACACCCTCCCTAGAGTCCCAGCCGCCCCCACACACCCTTCACGTCCAGCCTGGCACTGCCCTGAAGGGCACCCAGGCAGCCACCCCGGCTGACGGCTCCCAGCACCCCAACGTGCACCCAGCCCCACGGGGTCTGCCCAGCAGTGGACAGGCCCCACCCTCCAAGGGACAGCACAGGCCAGCAGACACAGCAAGCCGGGCACAGGGCAAAGCCAAGGCCCAGGAGACCCCTAGCTGGCCGTCCAAGACCAAGTGCCCGCTCTGCCAACAGAACTCAGGTGCACGTGTGCCCAGGCTCACGTGGTCAGACATCCGCACACGGGCACGCAGGCGGCCGTGCTCTGTGCCCACACCCGTGCACACTCGTCCACACACAGCGACGCAGGCCGCACACACATCTGCAGAGGCCCCGATGCCGGCGGAGGCAGCCCGACGCCGCCAGGCCAAGTGCATAGCACGTGGTTCTGGGACTTTCCATCTGAAGGACATGACCCCCGGGGGAGGCAGCCTCTGGTGACTCCAGTCCCTGATGCCCTCTCGTCACGCGGCTGGGCTGGTCCTGGTCCAGCCTCCCTTCCTCAGGGACAGAGCCATGTCAGAAGAAAAGGGTACTGGCCCCCAAACCCCTGGGAGAAGACGGGGCGGTCACACCAGCACCTCCCCGGGCCCGGCCTGCACAGCAGAGCCCTCCCTGGGGCCAGCTCCCGTTACAGGCCGTCTGGCTGCGGTCAGGACCCTCCACTTACGAAAGGAAACCCAAGAGAGGCCAGTGCTGCCCAGATCTGCTCTCCGCGCACCCGATCCTCCCTGTGACGGAGCAGACCGACTCCCTCAGAGCCTGCCGACCCGCCGGCGCCAGAGCCTGCCGACAGAGCCGAGGCACGGAGGTCACGGCCACCTTCAGGACCAGCATCCAGGATCACAGTGATGTCCTCAAGGACGCATCGCCCAGGTGGGCGTCCCAGGACAGAAGCTCAGGCCACGCACAGGCCAAGGCGGAGGCCCAGGAGATGCCTAGCTGGCAAACCCAGGGAAGGTGGGCCCAACCCCTCCACGGTCCCCGCCATGGGACAGCCCAGGACACACAGGGGCACTGACCAAGCACACAGGCCAGCGTGCATGTGACACCCACGACCCAGCCTTGGGCAGCCAACCCTTCAGACCCTCCAGAGGGCCATGTGCATGGATGGCCAGTGGGGCTCCCAGGTCAGACGCAGGACATGGCCCTGCCTGTTCCCACTGTAAAGTGCCAGCCCCAAACCACAGTCCTCCACCCACCGGCCTCCTCAAAGAGAAAGCACCCCAGGAAGAGCAGCACCCAAGAGGGCAGGACCCAGCGAGGAGCACCTGCAGACACCCCAACCTGCAGTGCAGCCTGCCACCCCTCCCTCCTGACACGGCCCCCGAGGCTCAGTGCTGCCGGCAGGAGGGGCAAGGACCCACACCAGGGACACCACTGGCAGACGGCCGGCTCCTCAGCAGCCAATCACCCTCCTGACCCTGGGTAGTTCTCTCCCAGGGCCAGAGCTCAGAGGCCTGAATGACAGGCCCACCCACTGCCTGGACACCACCCGTCCTCCCCTCAAGCTGTCCACTCCAGCCCACTGGGCCCTTGGCTGCTGACTTCCCTCGACCCAGACGACGGTCTCCCTCACGAGGCCCCAGCCACCAAGGGCTCCTGCCCAGTGCAGCTGTCCCCACGGAAGGACCCGAGGGCACCCCAGCCAGCTGGAGCACCAGCCCCGAGAGTGGTTAATACTTAACCTGAACTTCAAACTTTGCTCTGGGGCTTGGGCTAGAGGCAGGGCACGGCTCACATCCCAGCAGCCCTGCCCGTCCACCACGCAGGACCAGCTGGACTGCTCCCCACTGTCCATCACCACCCACGCCACACCCAGCTGCACCAGAGGGGAGACTCCTGTTGTCGACACCACCCAAGGACAGAGACCCCAGAAGGCCATGCTGGCCAAGGGCTCTGGCCCCCAGCACAGGGCCCAGGCCTGCCTGTGAGTCCCTAGGGCAGGTCCAGCGGGCTTCCCCGTGTCCAATGGGCAGAGGTCTTGATGAGAGCATCTTCACTCCTATCCACCTCCCTGCACGCTGGGAACAGGGTTCACATGGCCGGACCCCTGCCGCAGTCTATGACATTCGCTAGCCACAGCAAAGACTTCCCGTGACTGCTGCTCTGGGCTTCCGAGCCCAGAGCTCTGGACATGCCCTCGCCCTCTCTTGGCACCCTCTCTCCAAACACTCCTGCCGACCACAGCAGGGGACATCTGGGGTCGGCTACCTGCACTCCAGCAGTGCCACCTGTACCTGTGGAGTGAGGACTCCCAGGCCCTCCCAGGTCCGGGGCAAGGACCAAGAGGGGGCTCCCTGGAGGCTCGGGGAACATGGGTGTTTGCACACGTGTGCCTGCCAAGTGTGCACACGTGTGGCTGGCTACCAACCACAGAGTCCTCAGCATAGGTGGGCAAGCCGGTGGTGCCCACGGCGCTGGGCCAGCAGGCCACTGCCCAGGTCTGCCTGGCCCACAGCTGCTCGCAGCCCACCTGGCGAGGCCTCCTGCGCCGGCTCCTTCCCTCCAGGAGACGCTTCCTCTGACCAGAGCCCACTGAGCAGGTGGGGGCCCTGCTCCACCGGGGGTGCCTGGGAGTCCCCAGTGTCACACACAGAGGCTCCTCCTGACAGGCTCCAGCCCCCTTTCCCTGGAATTCCCCTGGCTCCCTGCGGCCCTGCAGGCTCCATCTGGGGCTGGGAGTCTGCACGCCTGGGAGGCCGGCCGCTCCTCCCGTCGCTAATGGAGGGCGCAGCTCATGCAGCTCCTGGATCAGGCACCGCTCCGCCCTGCCCACCTCTGTGCCAGCACCTGGCACCACCACCCAACCACCCAGTGTTCTGCACACGCATCCATCTCAGCAGCCACTCTGACCCAGCAGCCACTCTGTCCCCCACAGGACTCTCTCCCCGTGACACCTGGATTGCACCCCAGACCCATGAGGGACTCGGCCTTCAAGGGTGACCTTCCCAGAACCAACACGGCCACTACCTGAGCCACCCCCACAGGACTCCTAGAGCGTCCTTCCGTCCCTGGAGCCACCCCAGACTCCTCCTTCGGGCAGCAAACTCTCCTGCCACAGAGCTCAGAGGCCTGCCCCAGCACACAGAGGCCAGGAGGCCCGGGGAAAGTCCCGAAGAGGACTCCACGGATCCCAGACCAGGAGGCTCCTCACACTAATGACGGACCATGGCCAGGGACAGGCTCGACCTGAGGCAGAGGTGCCTCACCCCTGCCCTCCCCACCAGGGCAGCTCTGGACAGCCTGACCATAGG
This sequence comes from Glaucomys volans, assembly GCA_020662805.1. Taxonomy (NCBI): domain Eukaryota; kingdom Metazoa; phylum Chordata; class Mammalia; order Rodentia; family Sciuridae; genus Glaucomys; species Glaucomys volans. The sequence goes on along the minus strand of JAJEJO010002511.1, from coordinate 28,697 downwards.
GAAAGGAGGGGGACTGGCACCCGGCACCGCACGGCCCTCTTCCTGAATGAGCACAGCGCAGCCCCGACAGGCCCATAGGATGCAGACTCCCTGCGCGCCTCCTGAGTCAGACCTGTCGCCTGGAGACCCAGCACAGGGAGCGCCCGGGCCACCTGCTGCCGCCACCTCCTTTGCTCCCCGGTTTGGCTTGGTTTTCGGCGCTGGAACCCGCCTTGGCTGTTAGGCAAGCGTCTGCCACTGAGCTACACCCCAGGACCTCCTCTGGCTGGGGCGGGAACTTGGGATGAGCACATGGCCCCTGTCTGGCCCGACATGGGGGGCACCGTCTCCCCAGAGGCCACCCATGACCCTCAACACCGGCCCCAACTTTGGGTGGTATGGGGTCTGTGCTGGCCATCCCTGCTGAGGTCACCTCTGGTGTCACTGTGGCAAGTCCTGACATCAGTCAGAGCTGCCACTTCCTGCCCCTGCTCAGCTGAACAGGCCCCGGAACCCAGTGCTGGGTCCACTGTTTCACAATCCCTGCTTCCCCGGCTGACCAGACAGCAGCCCAGCAGGGGCACCCTCTCACCACGGTCAGCAGCCCCTCCAGGGCACCACGGAGCATCACCTGCTGCCAGCCTGCCCCCAACGCCCCGACAGGACAAAGTGACTCAGGACTGTGTCGGGGCGCATGCAGGGTTCCCCTTACAGAGGGAGGCCAGAGCCCCAAGGTGACCCGCGTGCATTCAAGAACAGAGCACACAACGTGAAAAAGGGATCCAGAGAGAGGAACGGGAACCAGAGGAGAGGAGCCTAGCGAGGCCCCAGCACTGACCGGAGGAGGCCAGGGCTGGACACAGGGCCGACCACTGCAGCAGAGCCTTGCCAAGGGCCAGCATGGAAGCTCCTCTCTGAGGCAGGGCCTGTGGGACACCTCACAAGGCCATGCATCTTCCCGGGGAGGCGCCCCACAATCCCCCAGGCCTTGGAGGATGCGTGCTGGGGAGGCCCAGGCCCTGGCCCCCGCCTGAGGCCAGAGAGGAGGTATCCCACCCCAGCACTGCCTCTCCTCCTGCTCAGAAAACACTCCCACCAGAAACCGAGGCTGCGGTGCCTCTCACTTTCAAGAGATCTCACATCAAAATAAAACTCAGGAATGTTCTGCCCGGCAGAAGTGCTAATGGGCGTGGCACCTTCCTGGGGTGGGGACCCCAGGCCATTCCAGAGCACAGGGAGGGGTGGGGAGGTCAGAAGGGCCAATTCCTGGTGTGACCCAGGAGCAGGGACCCCAGGCCACTCCAGGGGGGAGGGGTAAGAAGGGCCGACCCTTGGTGTGACCCAGGAGCTAAGGGTGTGGGAAGCAGAGCAGGGCATGGCCGTCCCTTGTCTGCCCCTCCCCCTGCGATCAGTGTTCACTGATTTTGGGGGGAGCAGGTTCCTGGGGTGGGGGAGGCTGAGGGCTCCATTACTGACACACACCACTCAGGCAAAAGGCCACCATTTCCTTGGCTCTGAGGAGCCAGTCGCAGGCCCTGCTGGGGACCAAGCTGTAGGGAGGCCAGGGCACGCTCCCCCACAGTGAGCTCTGAGAAACTGCCCCTCCCGTGCCTCCTGAGGGACAGCACCCTGCTCCCTCCCGCCCTGCACAAAGCAGCCCAAGACCCTGGCCTGCTTGAGTCTGGGCTTCACTCAGGACCCGAGTCCCAAGTCCCGACAGCATGGTGCCTCCGAGACCCCCTTCCCATCACTGCCCCAGAAGGCTTCCCAGAGGAGGGAAAGACCTGCACTGCATGCAGATGACTCCTGCCGTCCGGCAGGCTGGACTCTGTCCTGCAGGGACCCCACATCACAGGACTCTAGAAGGCCTGGCTGTTCCCAGCTTCTGCAGGACTTTCCCACCAAAAAGAAAAGCACTCGGCCCCTGCCCTGCCGGCCATGGGCACATCTGAGCACCAGATCTGAGCTGGCAGCCCCCGTCAGAAATCAGGACACAGCCAGGCAGATTCGAAGACAACAGCATATCCACTCCCAGGAGCACAGTCAGCAGAGTTCCAAAATCTCTCTATGGAAACCTGGAATGCCCCAAAGCCCCAGGTGCAAGTCCTACAGGAGCGCAGCCAAATTTCACAAGTCCAGCTCAGACCATAAAAGGGGTGTTGACAGCACACAGAAGGCCCACACTTGCCCGCCCGTCTGCGGCCAGCGCCCGGTGAGAGTCCGCAGGCCCTCAGCAGGAACGAAGAGCAGGCAGCTGGTGCGGAGAGGCGAGGGCACCAAGTGCGAGATTCCAACTGCAGCAGATCAAGTCCAGCTCTGGAGAGAAGTGGACGCGGCCATCCACAGGCTCCTGGATACCAGGGTGCCCCTGAGGCTCCTTCTGGGAAGTGACGCAGCCCCCAGAGACCACGCCAGAGCAAGCTAACCCTCGACACAGAACCACGGACAGGTCCTGCCTGGAGTCTCACCTAGTTTCACACCTCAGCCAGGCAGCAGCCCTGACGAATCCCAGCAAGAGGTGCCCAACGCTGCCTGTGCAGAACCGCCTGCAGCCTCTCACTCCCAGGCAAACGTCCCCGAGGGAGGTGGCAGGACTGACCCTGTGTGCTGGGCCAGTTCACAGTGTGTCCCTAGCCATGTCTGCAGGCTCCCAAAGTGTGCCCAGAGGAAGCACCTGCCTTCTCTGCCCAGGCAGGGGCAACAGAGCTTGAGGCCAACTAGTCACAAGACCTGTCCCTTGACTGGTCTGCGCCCTCTTTCCTTCTGCTGCCCCTGAAGCAGGGAGCCTGGGTCTACAGTCTGAGCCCCCAGCACGATCCACACATTGTGGACTGGGTCTTCTCAACTCAGCAGCCCCAGAAGGAAGGCAAAGCTGAGACCCACAGATGAAGTGGCTAGTTCAAGGTGACCCACCATCTGCAGCAGGAAAGCCAGATTTGGAGCTGGGATGGAGAGACCCGGATGGGGAGACTTCCAGGCCAGTTCCCACCCAGAGAAAGTGAAAGTGCCAGAGAGCTCCCGATTCCAGAACAAAGAGCCACAAGGAGGACGCTGGCGCCAGTCACCCCCTCCCCAGTCCCCCAAGGACTCCTGTCCTTTCTCGGGTGACCCCAGGGGAGATCTGGCTCGTCCAAGGTCGGGTGGAGGCAGAACTGGGATCCCAGCCCGGACTTATCTGCCGCCCTGGGCCGGCCAGGAATGAGGGAAGGCAAGACAAGGGGTAAGACGACACTGACAAGCCACCACCCTGGGGTCCGCACCCCTTTCCCCCACACCAGGTGCCACCGGGGCCTGCACCGCCCCCCGCGTTCCCATGGCTACCTCCCGCAACTCTGCACCTCCACCCGAGTCCCAGTCAGAGTTGAGAAAGGAAAGTGGCTTCCGGTGCCCCTGCCGCGGGTCAGACATGCAGCGGGTGGGGAGCCCGGTCCCGGCCCTGGCAGGCCCTGCGCAGGCCGCCGGGCTGGGGGCGAGGAGCGCTGCAAACAGGGGGCACCGGGAGAGGAGCCGAGGGGAGGGCAGCGGTCGGAACCGCAGCCCACGCCCCCGCCTCCGGGGGCTGCGCGGCCCGGGTCGCCCCTCCTGCTGGGCCGCCCGCACCCGCCCTCCGGCCCCCTCCCACCGGCCACTCGCCCCGGGCCGCCCCAGGCCGCCGAGCGCGGCCGACAGGCGGCGGGAGGCCCGGCCTCCGTCTTTGTCCGGCGGCAGGTGCGGTCGCGCTCACCCGGGCTGGGGCAGTCGGGCTCCGCGCCCTCGGGGACCCCCGGCGCCTCCGCCAGCCCGGTCGCCTCGTCCCCGCCGCCGTCGGCGCGCGCCTCCACGGGCACCACGGTGAAGTTGGTGGGCATGGCGCCTTGCTGCCCTGCGCGCTCCGGCCGGGCGCAGCTGCCGCTCAGCCGCCGCGGGACTCGGGCGCAGGGGCGGGGTCCGGCCGGCCCGCCCCGCCCCGTCCTGCCCGCCCCGTCCGCCACGTGACTTCACCTGCTCGCCCCCGCGGCCCGCGGAAAAGTTTGCGCGCGGCCGGGCTCCCACCGGACCGCGCGCCTCGGGCCCAGCCTGCAGCTCCTACAGGTGCCCCTGCCCAGGCCACCGTCCTTCAGCGCACTCCGCTGCCCACCCGCCCCGCAGGCCACGCCCGCCTCTCGGACCGAGCCCCACGCGGGGGAGACCGACTCCTCTGCTCCGGACGTGGTCAGGAGCCTGGCCTGGAGGGGGGCCCACGCAGCCTGTCAGAGCGAGGGATCCAGGGTTAGCCAGGGGGATGGGTCCTCTGGAGCTTGCTGCGCCCCCCACCCCCGTTAAGACGGTACTACCGAGTGGAGTCACGGGGCTGTGACCAGACCGTACCTCCCGTGCTCTAGACTCATTGTATCTGCGGGGCCATGCCCTGCGACCTCACCCTAAGTGACCCTGCCCCCCTCTCCTGGGGATACAGGATACAACCCTTCTGGTTCTGCTCTAGGGAGGCCCCATGAAAGGGAACCCGGGGCAAGATGAGGTTCCAGACCCCGCCAGGGCACACCAGCAGCCTTCACCTGCCAGCACCTGGTCCCTTTTTCAGTGATTCGTGGAGAACTGGAAACAACCAAATGCCCAACAAGAGGAGTGAAGGGTCACCCGCTCAAGTGCAAGGAAGCACCCAAGACCTTTACTCCTGAAGCAGAAGTGCAGCAGCGGGCCCCAGGGTCACCGTGGAACCCGCCCGCCCCCGCAGCCTCCTGTTGGGCGCTCCAGGGGCAGCTGCCAGGCTAGCAGCCAGCGTGGGAGTTACAGGGCTCTGCCTGGTGTTCTCTTTGACGACCAAACAATAGAAACCAAACTCGGAAAAGCCATCTCCAGGAAGGCCAAGCACCCGGGTGACACCCTCCTGTGCCCAGCATGTCCCCTGTCCATCAGCAGCCTTCTGCAGCGTTGCAGTGTGGGACCTGGCCACAGGTCCATTTCCCCTCCTGTCAGGGGCCGGCTGGAGTCCTGGGAGTCAGGCGGTCACCTGCCTCTCTGGGTTGGCTGGACAGGTGGGAAGGGCCATCAACATCCTCAGAGGCGGCTGTGCAGAAGACCTGGGTGCTGAAGGGCTGCAACAGCAGCTCCCCTGGGCCTGTGGTCAGATTTGCCCTGGGGTGGGGCAAGTCCCCTCCTCGGTCACCCGACAAGGGCTCCCCAAGCGCAGTCCTAACCACACCTCAGTTACCCAAAGCTATTTTTTATTTTTTTAAAAACTAAAAAATTTCATGGTTTATTATGCATTGTACAAAGAACTCGAAAGAGAGGGATCTGAAGTTTCCCAGTGCAGAAATGAGAAGTGTTTCAGGAGGAGGAAAGGCTAATTACCCAAATTCATCATGGAATCGTGTGTGTGTGTGTGTGTGTGTGTGTGTGTGTTACTATCACATGTTCAGCCATGCAAGTCAATTTACAATAAAAAGGAAGAAATGAAAGCAAAGAAGTGTGGACAGCCTTCCCAGCAGGAGGGCTGCAGGGACAGGGGGACAGGAGCCTTTGGCTGCCCTCCAGGACCTGGACTCTGACCCTGGAGAGTCCAGCCTGAGGCCAGGTGGTTTCCTCGGGCCTGGGACAGCCACATCTGCAGCAGCTCAGGGGCAGAGCAGACAGGGGCAGCAGAGGCCCAAGCCCGCCAGGCTCCCGGCAGGCAGGAGCACAGTACTTGCTCTCTGGTCAGTGTGACTCTGAACTCTAAAATCCAGGTCTGGGCTTTGCAGAGCTGTGGTCACCAGGGAGACCCGCAGATGAGGACTGGGCCTCACCAAAGGGCCTGAGCAGACAGTCGTCCCCACGCGCCCCAGTTGGGTTGGGAGTGGCTTTGAAGGGCTTATTGGGACGGAATGTGGGCGTTTACTCTATTGGGACTGCACGTTAGGGCGGGTGTGAATCAATTGCATAACTCCAGGTAAAAGGCCTCTATCAGAGCAGCCAGTGGCGGTGTCCTGAAAACACGGGCCTCCAGGAGATTGCTCTAACACCTGCTGCAGGTGACAGGTGCAGGCCGCTCCGCGTCCCCAGCCCCAGGCGGGTCCCCTGTGCCTGCCTGACCCTCACTGGGGCGGACACTTAACCTGCTGTAGTTGGGGCCCAGGTGATCCAACTGGCCACAGGCCTCCAGGTGGGACCTTGAGCAGGGATCAATTCCCCAGGCAGGAGGCAGGAAGCAGCAGGAAGTGGAATCTAGACACAGAGGACAGATCCCTGCATGCTCTCCCGGAAGACCTTCTCAGGGCTTGACTTCGCGTTTGAGAAAAGCGAGTACTTCCAAAAGAACAGGAATCTGAGTGGCCAGGGAGCCTCCTCCCGCTCAGCTGGAAAGCCAGTCCACTGCCAGCCTCCTTAGCAGGCCCTTGTCCAGAGTTGGGATTCCTCCACGCCGCAGGCCACTCACTTCCCTCCAGTCCTTGTTCACCTTAAGTGATTTAAATTTGTGCAGACATTCAGGCCACACCAGGATGTTCAAAGATCGTGGGACAGTCGGAGGTGGCTCACTTCTTTACGCATCAGCCATCCGTCACTGTTAGCCCTGGTGCTGGTTCTTGTCCACACGTCTCTTCTTTCGTTCTCTGTCAGGGTGCAAAGGAAGGAACCCAGGGCCTCATGCAAGACAGGCAAATGCTCGACCACTGAGCTCCATCCAGACACACTTCCCCTGGTTGTTTTTGTTTGTTTGTTTGTTTTGCTTTTTTTCCTAATTTACTACCTTTTGAGTAAGTCTTAGACAAAGGTCTGCTTGCTGTCAGCTGGGAAGGCCATGACAGACAGAACCCAAAGGGACTCGGCCAGGTGCAGGGCCCCTCCGAAAGGGACGAATGCCTAGGCCTGAGGCAGGAATTGTGGGGCTCAGAAAAAGAAAGAAGGAGCCTCAAAAAGGGAAGTTCCCAGAAGCCCTTGGAAAGAGGAAACCCCCGTGAACCTTTGAAATGCAAACAATCATCAGTGACCCCGCCTTGTGCCCGTAGCCTGCGACCTCTGTGGCCCTCCACCCTGCCTGCCAGAGGTAGCTTGAGGAGGCTGGGGCGGGAGGGCTGTGAGTTCCAGGCCAGCCTAAGCACTTAGCAAGACCGAGCTCACAGTGAAGAAGGGCTGGGGTACGGTTCACAGTCCCAGCACTCCAATACACAGGACGGAGAGGGCCATGCGCAAGTGCTGGAGACACTGGCTGTGGACCCCGCCCTGGCCAGCCCCTAGCCCTCCCTGTAGGCATGAGCACACCACAGGAGGACTGTCCTCTTCCCTGTGGGTGGCAGCAGTGTCCCCTGAATGTGCTTGTCTCACTTCACTCCAAAAACATCTCTTCCCGAGTGGCCCACACCCTCCCTCCAATGCGCTCTCACTGTGCGCGCCGACACTCTTTGTTGTCACATCTGTCATATATCCCTCTTGTTCTGAGTCAAAATCCCCCTTTCCAGGATTCCTCGGACCTCAACAGGCCAGGCCTGCAACTGTCGTTTGTCCCCTGAGGCACTGTGGTCAAGCATTGCTAAACCTCGTGAAAGCCAGGCAGAGTTGACTTTGGAGGACGTGGGGAGCCAGAGTGGACAGCACCCCAGCCCTGGCAAGGCCGTGATGAAGGGCTTCAGCTGGGTCAGAGCAGTGTCCAGGGAGCAGTTGAGGCTGGAAGTAGGTGACCCTGGGAGACGAAGGACTCTAACCGTGTCCACTTGATGCCACTGCTGCTGAGTTTAGATGGACACCTTCCCTCCTCCTCTCTCCCTGCTCCTCCCTAAGCTCCCCCTCCCTAATCTCAGGGAAACAGCGTCACCTTCGTCCCCACCCTAGGCAGAGCTATCTGTCCTGAGCACACACCCACCACAGGGACGTCATCCAGACTGGGGATGGCACCAGAAGGTCTCAGAAATGACTCCCAAGGTAACTAGTGAGCTCCAGCTCCAGAGAGAGCACGTGGAACGTGGCCTCTGGACCACCTCTTTGCCAGCCCCTGTCCCCGCTGCTGGGCAGGAGCCTCTGGGACGGGAGTCCCTGTGCTTCTCCTTGGCAGGCAGAGCAGTAAACCTTCTTTGTCCTTCTCAAAACTGTGTCCTCGTTATTGGATTGGCATCGGGGACGAGGACCAAGCTTTGACAACATAAATACGGTGGAAGCTCCAAGCGTCTGTGATCTGGTCAGCCCTACGTTTAAAACATCACCAGTGGGTGCTCTGTGGTGCTCTCGAAGCCCGCGGCCAGCCACACGGAACACAGCGCCAGCCTGTTCTGCTGCCCCCTTCCCAGCCGACTCTGGGAGAATGTCTCTGCCCCTGGGCACTGGGGCCAGCAGGGCCGCACTGGAGTCGGACACCGGGGCCCTTGCTGGAGCGGCTGGCAGGACTGTGCAGGCTCCCCAGTGCGGTGCCACAGCCCCGCCCAGGTCAGCTCCAGGGGGACGCTGCTCCCCAGTCGACGCGGTGTGGTGTGCACCTGTGCTGAGTCCTCTGGAAGAGTCCAAAGGGCCCAGGCTGCGATGCCGCCTCACCACCCACTCCTGTCCATGCGTGTCCCCCCACCCCATGGTCAAGGGACTGGGCATGCAGCGCCTGGGCAGCCAGGCTTGGTGTGTGCTCCCACGAGCTCACCCCCACCTTCCACCCCAGGCAGGGACCTAGCCTGGGCACCACCCTTTTCTGGAAGTCCGCATGCAGGCGACACACCCTGGCCTTCCAGGAGCCAGCGCCTTTCAGGAGTTCCCCGTGGAGAGTCCCCAGAGTGGGCGAGGTGGGCCGGCCAGTGTGGCCCTGTGGAGGGAGGGCTGGGTCAGGAGTAACCAGCCTTAGCCTGTGGGGCCACTGACCTCCCTTAGGTCACCTGCTCCCTGTTGCTACTCCTCTCCCTCCACAATCCAGCTGGTCCTGGCAACAGCTCACCCAGATGATCACCCAGTAGGTCTTCAGTCTACTCTTGGTTCCAGCACCTGTCGCTAGTGTCAACCCAGGGCCTCTCTGCCCAGTGGACGAGACTGCAGATTACAGTGGATGCTCCTGGGTGGTGGGAGGCCGGTCCACCCTGTGAGCTCCACAGGAGGCCCCTGGAGGAGCCCCCAGAGGCCCACGGGGAGGCCCAGGCTTGCTGCACGCCTGGGATCAGTGGCTGCCAAGAGCAGACTCCCTTGGGAGCAGGCTGCATACCCTCCCTGGCCTCCTGACACGCTCCTCACGGCAATCAGCACAAGGGGGTTCACTCAAATGGCACCCCTCTGTTGCCGAAGGCTATCGAGGGCAGAGAAGCAGACCTGGCGGCACAGGGTGGCTCCGTGCGTGTGACCAGCCAGACCTGAGCTGGATTCTTGCAGAGCCACAGGAAAAGCCTGAACGGGGGAAGGGCAAGTCCCTGAAGGGGCCTCTTCAGAGGAGGATGCGCAGGTGGCCACTGCCCTGGAGGCCCCATAGGCTGGTCAAGAGAATGCCACACTCGGGGCAGGACCCACTGCAGCAGAGCTGGTCCGTGGGTGCTGGGAGGTGCTGAGCCAGTGGACGCTCCTGCCCCGTCAGGGCCTGACCCAGTCTTGCAGCCCTGGAACACCGCGCGGCAGGGACCCCGGACACTGAAGGCACATCTCAGTCACGGCCCAGAAATCTCACCCCCAACACACCCAAGGCGCACAGGGCACTCAGCAGCCCAACTGGACCCAGCCCAACTGGATCCACCAACAGGACAGGGGCACAGAGAAGAGAGGGCCTTCAGCAGAGGGCCCCACGGTAGTGCGAGGGGGACCACAGTGGCACGAGGTGGGGACTCCGTCACGCTCTGCTGAGGGGTGACACTGTTCACCCACAGCCCAGGCCAAGGGACCCAGACAGCCCGAGGGCAACAGCTCCCCGGTGGGGGCCAGGGCAGGCCAGGGTGAGGGCGAGCTTGGACGTGGGCAGGGAGCTCACAGGGGCAGACTCGGGACACCCCAAGGCATGGGCCACTCTCAGTGGGAGGAGGAGGCCTGAGCGCCTGCAGCCCTGGCAGGTACCGCCCACCTGGCCCCCTTGCTGTCCCCAGAGCCCTCTCTTTCCTGGCGATGGAGACCTGGGCTGTCTGACACACGTACCCCTGTCCACGGGAAGGGGCCAGCCAGCCCAGGGTAGGACAACTCCTCAGAGCAAGGTGTCCCCCACAGAGCTGCCTCGTCGGGCCTGGAGTTCCACACGCAGCACCCCAGGAAACGGTCCCTCCAGCCCAGGAAGTACCTGCCCCCGAGGCCAGCACTGAGCCCACCAGGGCCATCACTCCCTGCAGAGCTGCAGCCTCGCTGGCCAGGATGGAGGCCAGCGTCCACACCCGAGCGTCCTGCCCCCCCACTCCAGGCCAAGCCCTCCGGCTTACCAACACACCAGGACGCGCCTGCGGCAGACGCCGCTCTGAGCCCCTCGTGAGCACCTCTCATCTCACCGCAGAGGAAAACTGGCGAGTACCTGGAAGCACCAAGACACTGCCTCACTGACCAGCCCAGCTCCGCGCTGCGCACACCAGTGGGGCCCCAGATCCAGGGCTCCATTGGGACCTCGGACCTGTGGGGCAGCCCTGGCTTCCCCACTCCTGAGCCTCATCCCCAGACCTGTGGTCAAGGCATCTGGGCCTCCTCCGGACTCCATTTCAGATAGTCAGGACCGTGTCAAACCCCCCACCTCTCCCAAGCTGGCCTGCCCCCGATGAGCTGGCCCTCTGACCCTCGGAGAAGCCAGGACCTCCTGCTTGCAGGGCTGCGGGAGGGAGGAGCCAGGCTTGGGGAGGCTTCCAAACCCAACGAGGGTCAGAATGTTGGCCAGTGTCCACCCGTGGATGTAGATCCCTGCAGTGTGCTGCAGCCACTGGGGGCCTGGTGGTCGCGGTTCCCAGCGCAGCCTCGGCAGTTGCGTTTCCTCCTTTACACTGTTTCCCTTTTTCGGTTTCATTGTTCCTTTTTAGAGCCAGCGCATCATGAGCGCAGGCAGCAGGATCCGTCGTCAGGCATTGTACACGCACAGCACAGACCATGCAATTCGGTCACTTCCCTTCCCCAGCACCTTCCGTCCCCTCCTGTCTTCCCTGAGGTCCCAGAATACTGCACCAAGGGGAGCCTTTGCCCATCGAGGCCACACATACAGGTGGAAGGAAAATCCATCCCAACAGCTTCGTAAAACACAGCCCGGAAGCCAAGCGAGCAGGAGAGACGGGACACAGTGCCTCCTGCTGCGGTTCATGACTGCCAGCCACTGACTGCAAGGTCAGAGCTGAGCAACTGCCAGAGGGAGCGTGAAGATTCAAATGACCAACGAATTCCAAGAGAACGCGGAAAAACGACTGACTGAATTGAGGAAGTCAGCACGGGATGTGAATGAGAAATCCGTGAACAGGAGAGATGTTGAAAAAGAACCAAACGGAAATCTTAGAAATGAAGACAACAAGTCTAATTAAATGCTCAGTTGGCAGTGTCTCCAACAAGCAGGCCATGCAGAAACAGAACCTCGGATGGGAAGACAGAGCACCAGACTCCAACATTCAGACCACTGAAGAGAGCAGGTGACCAAAACCAGAAACGCAGGGGCACTGGGACCCACCCGCCGACAGATTTAAGAATCACTGGAGCCGGGCGTGGTGGCACACGCCTGTAATCCAAGCAACTTGGGAGGCTGAGTCAGGAGGATTGTGAGTTCAAAGCCAGCCTCAGCAACTTAGCGAGGCCCTTAGCAACTCAGTGAGACCCTGTCTCTAAATAAAATACAAAATAGGGCTGGGGATGTGGTTCAGTGGCCAAGTCTCCCCAAGGTCAACCCCCGGTTCCAAAAAAAAAAAAAAAAAAAAAAGAATCACTGGAATCAAAGAGGATCCCGAGAGGCAGGCTGAGGCTCTTTCCTTTTAAAAATGCTTATCTGTTCAAGTGCACTAAATACCAATGACATAACATTTGCAAGAAAGGCGGGGAAATGGTTAAGAAACCTTCGCCCTGCCAGGGGGCACAGTTCTGTGGCGTGGCCCATGGACGTCCTGCCTCTTCCCAGACTGGAACTCTGCACCGTTACCACCACGCCCCCCAGCCCTGGAGACCTCACCCTGTCTTCCTCCCTGTGCATGTGACAGCTCTGGGGCCTCATGAGAGTGGACATGGGCAGCCTCTGTGTCTTCCTGGCCGGCCTCCAGGACTTCATGCTGCAGGAGGGTCAGAGTGTCCTCCCCTTCGATCCAGACTGTCCCGCCATGCACACACTGTGCTGCGCTTGTCTGTCACCCACGGACGGACATCCGAGTTGCCTCCAGGCCTGGCGTGTGAGTGACTGTGGTTTACTGAATGATTTCTCCCGTTCCGAGTGGTGAGGGGCAGTTCCCAAGGTGCACACGCAGAGGAAAGCCAAGGGTCCAAAGTGTGCGGCTGCCTGTGTAGAGAACCCCCCACACCCCGTCTGGGAGGGATGGGGACACGCAGCGGCTCTGCCTGCGGGCAGAAGCCGGCCTCCCAGGGCTGACCTCCGACGCCCTTCCCGTCCCGTGGTGTGTGCCAGCGTTGTCAGACAGAAGCACTTCACGTCATTTAAATTAACCAGCTGCCCCTGCCTGGAGATAATCAGGGCCACTCGGTGCCCCGGGCATGATCTCTGTCCTATTATCACCCTGGCACAGACAAAGCGACACACAGCTGAGGTCATTCCACTCACTGTGAGGAGGCAGGGACAGGGGCCTTCGGATTCCCTCAAGGGAGGGGGTTCTGGGACCCACCAGAGAGGCACCCCCAGTGTGCAGAACAGAGGTCCTGCAGGGACTCCCCAGCCCAGAGGAGGGGACACGGGAGTCAGGCTGGGTCCGGGCACCTGCAGAGTAGCTCTCTAAGCCAGAGGTGCCAACGCCCAGGGTCCCAGCAGAAGGACCCAGATAAGCAAGGACAGTCGTCCAGCCAGGCACTGCACCTTGAGTGCAGCGGCTTGGCCAGCCAATGAGGCCGGCTAAGGACCTGGGCATCAGGACCCTACATTGCCTGTGGCCTGGCAGCTTCCGAGTGTCCCTTCCTGCGCCTGGGGACAAGTGTGCATGCGTGGTCCCGGACACCAGCATCTCAGCTGCAGGCGTGTCTGCCAGGTGCCTCCAAGCCGACTTCCCATCTCCTCAAGTTCCAAATTTAAAATTTTGCTTGAAAAACTGAGGAAAATCAGCTTTTTTTACTTTCTCCTATCATTGGGCTCCAAGCAGAGGGATGGGGACAGGCTGCCTCGCTGTGGCCAAGCTGGCGACTCTGGAGGATCAGTCACCTCATTCCAACCTTGAGCATTTGGCTTGGATCCCACGAGAGCAGAACGATGAACACAGCTGACCCTCTGTGACCGTCGGAGAGGCTCTGCTGGGGCAGATGCCCAAGTCATTAATTTCTGTTTCCTCGGGGCAGCGAGTTCGAAATGCAGGGGACAGTGGCATCGCTGCTCTCGGCTCAGACGCACGGCCAGCCCGCTGCGCAACGCCAGCGCCTCCTCACCAAGGCGCCGAGAGTGTCCAGAGGAAAGCCTCTTTGTAAAGCGGGGCCAGAGCTGGGGTTGGCTCAGAGCAGAGCACTTGTCCAGCCGGCAGCCGGCAACGGGCCTGCTTCCAGCCCCAGCACCACCGCAAAAACCAAAAATCACAACCAAGGCCGCCTGAGGCTGCCTGCCTGCCACACTCCTGGAGGGGAGAAGGTCAGCCTGTCAGAAAGGCAGAAGCCCCGGGGGGCTGGTCCTGAGCCCTGAGCTGAGGGGACAGGAGCTGCAAGCCCGTGCTACAGTGCACACACCCGCCTCCCAGGACTCCCGGAGGGCCACCGCAGCGGAGGACAGTGCGCCCCCACTTCTGCAGGTAGAGGAAGACCAGATGCTTTCACCGAGAAGAGGCCACAGGGGCTTGCTCTGCGGAGGCCGGGGTGTTGGCGCGATGTGAGCTTTACGCAGAGGCTCCCCGTTAACAGGAGCCGAGTCTGGGTTCCCGTGCATCCGCTAAATGGATGTGACTAAAAATAAACAAGCAAAACCAGGGTTGTGGCGCCAGCTCTGGCCACAGCAGAGTCCCTGCCCGAGGTGTCCGAGAGAGGGCAGAGTCCAGGCAGCAGTGGAAGGACACCGGCAAGCACATGGAGGACTCAGCCGCCAACCGAGATCCCACACGCAGACACGCTCCTTCAAGACAAGGCAAGACAGGGCACTTCCAGACAGACGAGGCGGGAGGGGCAGGTGACTCTGCCCAACCCCAACGGCAAATGGCACCACGGGAGGCGCAGGCTGCAGACAGGACCGAAGCCACCTGCAGCCCAGGAGAGACCCACCTGCCTCGAAAGTGACGGAAGTCCTACTTACAGTCGACCTTAGCAACTCAGACTCCTGTTCACACCAACGCTGGGGCCACAGCTCTGAGAATACAGAATGTCTGTCAATAACGAACACACGCTGAACCCAAAGGAAGCAGAGAGGAGAGGTGCAGGCATGGCCGGGAAGATGGCCATGGCAGGTGGCATCCCTGATCACACACCCAGGAGCAAACCCAGCAGCTGCGATGAAGGCCCCCCTGGGGGCTCAGGACCTCCCCTGGGGGCTCAGGACCTCCCCTGGGAGCTCAGGACCTCCCCTGGGGGCTCAGGACCTCCCCTGGGGGCTCAGGACCTCCAGGACTGCTAACACGGGTGCAGAGGTGGGCACTCGGTGCAGATGGAGGGGCTGGGATGGCTCAGAGCGGAGGCGCGCAGCCCACCACTCTCACCTCCAGCAGCCATGCCAGCAGCCCCCAAGACGCGGGTAATGGAGGACGCGATCTGGAGCACAGAGGGCCCGAGCAGAAATCAGCCAGGGCTCCGGCAAGTAAGCAACACCTTCCGAGAAGCCAAGCCAAAGGAGCAGCACCGAGCCGGGGCAGTGCTGTCCGGGGCCAGGCCGTGGCGGCACGCAGCGGATGGAGGCCCCAAGGTGTGGCTGACTGTGCTGAGGGACAGCACGTCCCTGTGCACCCGTGAGGCCCGGGAGACTGCTCTGTGGCTGGCCAGGCGCACTCGGGGCCAGCTCCAGGGGCCTGGGGACTGAAGCTCGTGGGAAACAGGGTCTTTGCGATGGTCAGCCACGATGAGGTCACACTGGCCTGGAGCAGGCACTGGTGCCTTCGCAGGAAGCGCTGCAGACAGAGACCCGGGAGGCACGGTGGACAGGCGTGGAGGCCGGGAGGCACAGCCACAGGCCCTGGACGCCTGGAGCCCAGAGGGGCCGAGAGGCAGGAAGGAGCTGTCCTGCAGCCCCTGGAGGGGACACTGCCAGCCACACCTTCCCTTGAACTCCTGAGATGTGTTGTTTTAAGTCACTTGGGCTTTGGGAATTAGTTACGGTGGCCCTGGGAAACTGACACAGCAGAAGACGTTACAAATGGTGTTCTGATTTTTTTTTTTTTTGCAGTGCTGGGGATTAAATCCAGGGCCTTGTGCTGGTGAGGCAAGAAACTCTACCTACTGAGCTACATCCCCAGCCCTGAAATTATTTTAAAAAAGTGAACAAAATAGATTATTCAGAAATCATAACCTACCAAAATTCACAGAAGAGAGAGAAGCTCCAAATAAGTTTCTCACAAAAAAATGAAATGCACAATCCACACAGAAACACTGGGCCCAGTGGATCAGGTGAGTTCCCGCGAACACTGAAGAAGCAGCACGTGGTGCCCGCCCGTCACAGCCAGCCACAAGGCCGCCCTGCCTGCAGATGTCCCTGGAAAGCCCCTCACTGCCCTTCCCTCTGCCCAGAGTGTCTAAAGAAGCCCCTCCTCCAGGGCTGCGGCAGGGACGGCAGAACCAGCACTGCAGGGGAGGAGCCGGGCACGCTGGCCTCACACAGGCTCCTGACCTTCCGCAGCGTCTCGAAGCCCGACCTCCATGATCTTCAGGGGCACCCGGGTGGCCCCAACCTTGCCAACCTCATTCTTCAATTAAAAGTGGAGCGAGTGGGCCCAGTGGCCATGCCCATAATCCCAGCATCTCGGGACACTGAGGCAGGCCAATCACAAGTTCAAGGTCAGCCTGGGCAACAAAAAATAAAGAGGCTCTGGGTGTGGCTCAGTGGTACAGCACCCCTGGGTTCAAGCCCCAGTACTGGGGGAAAAAGGGGGAAGAAGTGAAGTGGGATAGTGTTTAACTCGCAGGGAAAACTGTGTTGGTCTCGAGAATCACGGGGCTCGCCTGGGAGACGGGCCAGTCGCCACCATGGGTATTCCAGCAGAAGAGGAGAAGCCCAGGCCCGGTGACGGTGATGAAGGCCACCTGGGTGCACAGCCTTCCTGTCCACTGTCCCTGCTCCTCCTCTCCCCTCCCACAGAGCCCTTTTCAATGCCTGAGTGTGGCCTCTGTGTGGAGGACAATAGCTTCCGACTCCTCAAGTTTCCAGCTGAGTGAACTGCCTCCTCTGGGGGCGAGCAGACCTCCTGGGCCTTGTCTGTGTGTCGGCAGTGCCGGGGATTAAACCCCGGGGTGCTCTGCACTGGCTACACCCGAGACCGTCTCACTTGTACTCTAAGTTGCCCAGGTGGGCCTGGGGCTTGTGATCCTCCCGCCTCTGCCTCCTGAGTCGCTGGGATCACTGGCCTGGCCACCACACCAGGCCCAGATATATATTATATATATACATATATATTTATTTTTTATTTTTTATTTTGGTACCGGGTATCGAAGCCAGGGTTGCTTAAACCCTGAGCCACATCCCCAGCCCTTTTTTGTATTTTATTTAGAGACAGGGTCTCACTGAGTTGCTTAGGGCCTCGCTAAGTTCTGAGGCTGGCTTTGAACTCGCGATCCTCGGCTTGGAGAACTTTTTAAGCAGAAGGAATGTCACTCCACTGTGCCATCAGAGCTGCACCGTCATCAGGATGCAGAGCCGAAGCTCAAAGAGGCATGGGGCAGGGGTAGGCAGCATGCTGGGCACGTGGCAGCCCAGGGGGTGAGGGGGCCTGTGCCCAGGGCCCACGTGGCCAGCCCAGCCTTGCCCTGAGGGGTCCCAGTCCTGCTCCACAAGACCAAACCCTGCAGGCGGCTCAGAATCCTGCACTTAAACTTGACCCTTGTCAGGTAAGGAAGTGCTGGTGGGGGAGGGGCTGCCGTGCTGACCTGGAGCCCTAGGGGCCACCAGGTCCTCCCCGGCTGTGAGGGGAGTCCGAGCACACAGCCTGGGGGCAGAACGCTGGCACCAGCTCAGGCTGCATGGACAGCGGGCTCCAGGCTTCTCCTGGAACCTGGCTCAGATGTGCACACGCATCCACACGCATGTGCACACACGGAAACCAGAACAGCCCCTGCCACCTGCCCACCCAGGGGAGGCTCCTGTCCCCCGCAGCCCTGTGCCTCCCTGCCCATGCACCGGGCACGCCTCCCTCTCCCCTCTGCCTGCTCTGGGCTGTCCTTCCCTCTCCAGGACACAGGCAGGCCTGCCCTGCAGGGCCTGGGGGACCTACAAGATGCCGTCACAGCCCCACCCAGGGCCTGCCCAGGACAAGAGACACCTCTTCAAGGGGCCTCCGTGGCCACTGCTGCTGGCCCCTCTGTCCATCCTGATGGGCCAGCTGGGGCTGCATGGAGCAGCCTCACACTCCAGGCAAAAGAAAGAGGTGCAGGTGGCCCCATCCCCTTCTCCCTCGAGAGCAGAGTGTCCGGGACCTTCAGCACCTGCTCAGGGCAGTGGGGACAGGCCAGCTACATCCTGAGGCCCCAGTCTCCAGGGACCTGAGAAACTGTAGGACTTCTCGTGAAGGGGCAGAGGCAGGACCAGACCCTCCTGTTCCCTCTGCCCTCCCTGAGATCCACGCAGTTCAACTAGGAAGTAAGTGGGGTGTCCTGGGGTAGGGGGCTTGGCCCCAGGGGCCAGCTGGCATCCACCACCTCCACCCACAGCGTGGCCTGCACCCCCAGGCTTCCTGAGCCGCACCTCCAGGCTTCCATGGCCCCAGGAGGAGCTGCAGCCTGGGCTCTGCTGGAGGGTGACCTCTGGCCATGATTGGACAGGAAGGAAATGGAAGATGCAGGCTGAGATTACATTCAGAAGCACAAAGCCCTGCCCCCAGGCTCCGCATCCCTCCTCTGCCTGAAACCTGGCGACTGGACACCCTGGTGCCAGCAGAGGCAGAGGCTGTGCATGGCCCCTCTCCAACACAGTGGCCACCACCTGGGCTGCAAGGTGCCAGGGTCTGGGTTGGGCCGTCGGTGTCAGCGCCAGCAGCAGCGGCAGGGTCTGCACCGGTATTTCCTTAAAGCGCGTCTGGGGAGTCCAGGCTCCTCCATGCTGCCTCCGTGGGATCACGTCCGGGTGAGGATCACAAACCACGGTGCAATTGCCTAAAACTGAACTTGTTTGGTTGACAAACGAGTCCTCCTGTGGGTGACTTCTGCAGCCCCAGAGCCCTCCAGAATCTTCCAGAACCCAGGGCACTTGCATTGTCTCCCTAGAGCACCTAGCTGCCTCCTTCCTCCCAGAGAAGGTCAGGGCCCCCAGGGCTGTTTCCCCCACGCCGCTGGGACAGTGACCAGCTGGGTAGTCAGTGCCCATGGGCCTGGGAGGTGGGGCCATGGGTCTGCACGAAGATGGACAGGTGACAGCCGTGTGAGGGGCACTGGTAGCCTCTGGGACCACCCACCAGGTTGTGGATGGAGGGCAGGGGAAGGCCGGCCAAGCACAGAGGCTCAGAGAACTGCCCTGGACACTGTGGACATGGCTCCAGTCCTGAGGACATAAAGCCATGGTTCCACATGTCGGTCCTGAGGAAGCCAGAGGCCCAGGAGCTGGAGGAGAAGGCCCAGGGCGCCCCGCCAGGTGCGCAGGCGGCCAGGTCGCCACGCCCCGGGCCCCCCGGCTTCCGCTGGACCCACTCGCACAAACAGCAACGGCCGCACTCTTCCAGTCGGGGCTCGAGCCCGCAGCAGCTGGGCCTGCCAGGGCAGCACTGGGCTCCGGGCCGGAGGCACAGTGGCCCAGGCTCCCGAGGCGGCAGAGGTCCTGCAGAGGCCCCTCCCGCAGCAGCTGCAGGGCATGTGGAATGCCAGAGCCTGGGAGAGGTCAGGGGGAGGACGGCCTCCTGACAGCGACTCCTCAGGCCCAGTGCCCCATGACGGCACGGCCACTCGGGCCCTGGTGTGACGGCAGTGTCCTCCTGCTGCCCTCGCCCAGGGTCCTTGCTCTCCTGTCCCTGCCCAGCTTCCTCAGGCCACCTGTAACCCCACCCTGGACCTCCCTCCTCAGTGGCCTCCCTGCCCCAGAGCCAAGAGCCTCGGCTGGAAGACGGCAGTCACCTCCCTCCGCTCCTTCCAGACACAACCTCGCCATGAGAGGTTCTGCCAACCAGCGGACCCGCTCCCAGCGTGGAGTGCCCCACCAGGCCGGATCGCCTGGGCACCCAAGAGGGCTCGTCCACAGCAGGGGTCCAGCCAGGAGAGAAGGGTTGCACGGAGCCCCCTCCACACCCAGGACACAGCTTCGAAGAAGGCCCTCCACTGCCCATGGAAGTGCCCACCTGCCCTCAAATACACAGAAGGGACCATCCCTCAGGCCGTGGCCGGGCAGCGTGGAAGCCACGGACACGTTTCGCAGTTCCACAAGGCCAAGCTCGGCATCAGGTGAGGTCCCCTCCAGGCTCACAAGCATCCTCTGTGTCCTTGTCCCTGTGCAGAAGGGCCAGGGCCTAGCTTCTCAAGGGCACTTGGGGCACGGACACCCCTCAAAGGCCCCACCTCCTACACTGCTGTGCTAGGGTTAAGAATGGACATAGAACAGGGGACACGCCTTGGCAACTGGGCAGGGCCAGCATGTTGTCCAGCAATGGACGCTTGCTCCTCCACTGCCCACGGAGCCACACTCCCTCTGGCTTGCACGGGTCTGTGTCCCCCGCATATCACGTCAGGAAATGTGGGTGCTTCTGAAGTGAGCCTTCAGTAGAACGTTGACCTGAGCTGGGCCGAAGCCTCAGCCTGGCTTCCACGTTACGCCCGTCACCAGGTGGGGCAGAGTCCACTGGCACCACTAAATGCAGGCAGGGCTGCCTGGGACGTGGCCAGGGCACCTTGCCCACCAGCCCTGTCTCCTTAACCTAGCCGGAGGGCGAGGCTCACGGCCACCATGTCCTGGGGAGGTCATTGGCCACCACCCATGGAAGAAAGCTGGAGGGAGGGGCCTTGGTGGACGAAGGGCAAGGGGTCTGTGCTGTGGGCCGGCTCCTAGGCTGTGGACTCCGCAGATGCAGCCGAGCCAGGGCCTGCCCTCTGCTGAGCCTGCCTTGTAGTGTCCAGGGCCACTATGGTCACAGGATCTGTGTCAGACCCCTCTTCCCAGAGCTCCTGACCCACCTCTCGGCCCACGATTGCCGTCCCCACTCCAGGACACAGTGGTGGCACTTTGCAACAGAGCAGGGTCCTGCCTCTTGGTCTCTAGGGAGGCCCCCCGGGACCCCAGAGGATGTGGGGTCGGGCCAGGGCCAGGCCCCTCTGACCCCACAGAGGAGATGGCTGCTGCCCAGCCCTCCTTCCCACAAGCGGCCACCCTGGCTGTGCTTCCCGTCCCCCACCCTGGCATCCCAACTGCGGCAGACACTTCGTGGGGCAGTGGCACCCGGTAGAGGGCCTCCTGCTTGCTGGTGAGCGCTGTCCCTGCAGGCCACACCCAGGCCCAGGAGTGGACTGTCTCCAAACAGTGCTTCTGGGGTGTGGGCTCATACCATGGGTCCCAAGGCCTCTGAGGCTACAGGTGCTGGAACATGCTGGAACACGCCGGAACACGCCGCGTGCTATGCACCCCAGTCCCAGCAACCCAGCCCTGGAGCCTGAGAGCTGCCATGCCCGCGAGGCTCCCAAGCGCTCTGGGGCCTGGTGACCAGGGGTCCACCACGCCTGCTCCAGAGGGTGTCCCCTGAGGGAGCTGTGCCGTCCTTGGAAGGCCCCCAGGCGACAGGGCCCTCAGCAGTCCCATCTGGATCAGGCAGGGCAGCAGCAGGTGCCCAACACCCCTTCCTGCAGGCTGGAGAGGGCCTTGTCCACAGAAGGCAGAGGCCTCACCTGTCCAGCCAATGGAGGCGGCCTAGGCCACTCCGCAGACAGCCAGGGTCCCTCTGCAGGTGCACAGGTGAGGAAGACAGCCCCAGGCCACACAGGCAAGGGACAGCGTGGTCCCCTAGGCCCCAGGCCACCCTGGCTGCTTTCTGTACACCTGGGACACCTGTGTCTTGAGCACCTCTCGGTCCTGTGACCAGCACAGGCCTGGTGGACACAGGTGAAGGGGTGGGCAGAGCTGCCGCCCAGGGCGCGCACCACCTGTCACTCTCTCCCTTCCCAGGAGCCCCTCGGGAGACAGGGCTCCGTAAACAGGGAGACGGGCCCAGCAACCTCCCCAGCGTGCCCGGGGCCGCCCTGCCGCCGTCTGCCAGGAACACGCGCTGCCCCTGCGTGCACCATCCAGTCCAGAGGGAGGAGAGCTCTGGTTGCCAAGCAACGAGATGGCGGCATGGAGGCGTCCAGGGCCCCAGGGAGGACTCAGGTGGCCAGCGGAGGGGGCGCAGCAGAGACTGGCAGGGTGGCTGCTGGAGGGAGATGGCCAGGTGGGCAGTTCACACGCACCCGCCTGGAGCAGCAGAGCCCAGCACTGGCCACGGAGCTCGGAGACCCCACTGTGGACCACAGGGAAACTGTGGGGGAGCCAGGGCGGGGGCTCTGGGCGGAGCAGAGGTGCGGGGCCAGGCAGGGCCGGCTGCCCTGAGCCTCCTCTCTGCCCTCTCCGCCCCTCTGTGAGCCGCCTGGTGCCCTCTCTCCTCCTGCGGCCACACTGTGGGACAGGGGCACCTCCTCCCAAACTCGCTTGACTCAGGCAGGGGCGAGGGCTTTGCCCATGAGTCTGGGGACACAGTCCAGTCCACGGTGGTCTGGAGCCAGTGGAACTGCCCCGGGCGTCCCAAGTCCCTCAGTGCAGCCCCGTTTCTCCACGTGGTGCCCTTGGCTGGCTTCCCTGCAGGTGCCTGGCAGACGCTGTTGGCACCTTGGTCTCCACCCAGCCAGGCACCTTCCCAGACTGCCCCAGGACCTTGGTGCCTGCAGAATCTGCTCAGAACCACAGGGAGCCCCCTGGGCAGAGTCCCTGGCCTCTGCGTGCAGCCCCTGTGCCTCCCACTCCCACTCCCCAGTTCCCCCCAGGCAGGGCTCCCCCCCATGGTATGTCAGCCAGCCACCAGCTCCTATAGGACAGCCCCCAGATTGTCACCTCAGTTCCCAGACTGGAGTCCGGAGCAGGAAGGAGGCTGGAACAGGGGGAGGTGTGTCTGAAAGCACCTGTGCCCAGGGAGAGGACGGCCCCCACCTGGGTCACGTCCTCTGGAGGGGCCTGTCATAGAGGGTGGACACCCCTCCATAAGGGCACCCTCTAAGGGCATCCAGAAGAGGGTGACTTTTCCAGCTTCAACATGGTGAGATGACCAGCCCTCCCCCGTCTGTCACCCCATCATTCGGCCACAGTTTGAGATGGGAAGGCAGCCACAGGGGAGGGTCCCACAGACAGGCGGGGCAGACACAGGAGGAGACCACTGCAGGGCCTGCCTACGAGAGCAGACACCTAGGCCGGCCACGGTGGGCACACTGCGGTCCTGGCACCTCGGGAGGCCCAGCCAGGAGGATGGCAGCTCCAAGGCCAACCTGGGCCACTTAGCCAGACCCTGTCCCTAAACAAAATATGAGGAGGACCGTGGTGTGGCTCTCCCCCGGCTCAGTCTGCATACCAAAACCAAAAGAGAGCAGACCTGAGGCTGCACTGTCAGGAAGTGCCCTGACACCTGCCTGCTTCCAGACTCAGACCCCGGCCCGGGGGGCGCTCTGGAAACCAAAGGTGGGGATGTGGAGAGGTG
Source organism: Glaucomys volans (assembly GCA_020662805.1). Taxonomy (NCBI): domain Eukaryota; kingdom Metazoa; phylum Chordata; class Mammalia; order Rodentia; family Sciuridae; genus Glaucomys; species Glaucomys volans. The sequence continues at coordinate 5,910 of JAJEJO010002511.1, read as the reverse complement.
CGTGCTGAAGCCTTTCCACAACAGCTCCTGGCAGGAGGCCAGCGTCACTTCAAGGCCCTGTCCCAGTGTCCTGCCTCACAGCGCCACCTCGGCCTGCAGGTCCACTCCAGCTCTGGTCCCACGAAGTCTCTGCGTCTGGTGATCACCAACACTGAGCACGGCATTTGGCCACACGCGAGCGCAATAGCTGGGACACGGTCTCCACTGCTGCCTCCCTGGCAGCATGAGGTCATGGGACACTGGGTGGCACTGCCTGCCTGTAGGGCCCCTGCCGTGAAGAGCTGGCACACACCTGCCTCCCTGCTGGTGGGACCTGCACCCACACTCAGGTGCTGAAGGGAGTCGGGCGCAGGTTTATAGAGGAAGTCTGGAGACCCCCGAGCCTGGAGAGAAGCCAAGGCCCTACCAGGGGGTCAGCAAGAAGACCACTGGACAGGCACTCAGTGGCCCCGCCGCCTCTCCTCAATGCCTGTGCTCGGTTGGTGTGGCAGTGACTTGCTTTTGGTGGATGTGCACATGGGTGTGAACAAACCCGTGTGTGCATATGTGCACATACGTTCCCCTGTGCACGTGGGTGTGGGGGGAGGACACGTGTGTGGCATGTATGTTGTGTATGGGTCGTGTGCACACGTGTATGTTGGTGTGAGGTGTGCACGTGTGCAGGTGTCTGCATGCGGGGGCAGGGGGGTGCACGCGTGTGGGTCGTGGGGGTGCATGGGCAGCACATGTCTAAGTGAGGCACTCGCTGATCGGCTGAGCGCTCCTCCGTGCTGGCAAGGTGCTGGGTGCTGCTCAGGCGCTGTCCTGGATGGCCGTGGTCCTCCGAGAGGCTGGCACAGCCGGAGCACCTGGCCAGCCCTCTTCACAGGCACCTGAGCAGAGCCCTCAGTCCTCACCCCGGGCTGGCAGGGGGCAGTGGCAGTGGCAGTGTGGAGAGAGGACATGAGAGCCAGCAAAGGTGGAGTGGGCACTGCAGGGCCTTTGTCCTGGGATCCCGGTCAGGACCCACCTTCACGTAGCCTGTGTGGCCAGGGACAGCCCGTTCACTGAGACCCCTCTCCCTGCAGTCTCCAGGGAGAGGCGGCCATGGGGTCACCCGTCCTAGTCCTGGCTGGGGTGCCCCTGCTGGAGCCCCATGTGTCCAGCTAGGGTAACCAGGGCAAAGCAGAGGCTCTGGTCCCCAGGAGAGCTGGAGGGGGAAGGCAGTACATGTGCAATCCCCCTGTCTCTGGCCCTCCCACAAAGGATGTCATTTGAGACAGGAAGGCCCCGGGCAAGCCGGCTGCAAATGCACCTTGCAGAGAGCAATTCAGATTAAAAGGAGCTTCCTGGAAGGGCCGCCTCGGTGTGAACTGATTCCATCAGGTCGGTATCCTTCGGAACGGAGCCGGGTCAGGGCCTCCAGCCTGTGTGCCTCAGACCCTGCCTCCTGAGCGCATGCTGTTGTCTTCTTCCCGTGGTTCCCGTATTGTGGTAGAATCTAATAACATGGAATATACCTTATTTTTCTTTGAGGTTCAGGGGACTGAGGCCAGGGACACCCTGCTACTGAGCTACACGCCCCCTTTTGAACTTGAGACAGAGTCCCACTAAGTGGCCCAGGCTGAAGAGAATCTGCCTTCCTCCTGCCTCAGCCTCTCCGGTAGCTGGGATCACAGTGGCGACCACCAAGTCTGACTTTCTTTTCTTTTTAAAAGACTGAATCTCCCCATGTCACGCAGGCTGGCCTTGAACTTGCAATTCTCTCACCTCAGCCTCCTGGGTAGCTGGGAAGAGGTGCATGCCTAAGCGACAGGTCCAAGGCAGCAGGCATCTCCGTGGCCATCTGCAAGCCTGTCCCACGGCAGGGAGCCCTGCACCCACCAACACGCCACTGCGGCCACCGCCTGCCTCTGAATGTGACGACTGGGACTCGCTGGGTGGCGAGCAAAGCCGGCTCCACTCTTGCCACATCCTGGACAGCACCCACCCTCTGCCTCTGATCACAGCCATCGGGGGCTGGTCGGTGCTCTCTGTGGACCTCGGGCTGCACTGCCCTGACCCATGGTGATGGGAGCATCTTCTTGTGCTCGTCCGCCATCTGGGTATCTTGTGGAGAAACGGCTGCTCAAGGCCTTTGCCTCCCGTCGGGGTGTCTGGTCTTGGTTATACGTAGAAGCCCTGGGGAGTCTGGATGGCACCCTTGCCAGATTACGATTTGCAGGTATTTCACCCCGTTTTGTGGGTCCCTTGCACTACTCAGAAGCCTGTGTGTGTGTGTGTGTGTGTGTGTGTGCGCGTGCGCGCGTGCATGCCTTGGGGATTGAACCCAGGGACGCTTTACCGCCGAGCCACATCCCAGTCCTTTTCATGTTTTGCTTCGAGAAGGCCTTGCCAGGTTGCCTGGGGCCTTGCTGAGTTGCCAGGCTGGCTCTGAATGTTCCATCCTCCTGGTGGAGCCTCCTCGTGTCCGGGACCACAGGCGTGCGCCACCTTGCCCGCTGCCTGTGCCGTTTACCTGTGCTGGCATGGGCTGTGCACCGCTCCGACCCCTTCCTGCAGGAGCCGGGTCACACACCCCAGCCCCGGCCCCATGCCCCTGGTGCAGGGCTCAGATCTCACCGGCAGCCTGCTCTGGGCTGCATCTGCCCTTGGCCTCCCGGCAGGTTTGGGCGGGAGGCATGCCCACTGCACACGGGCCTTCTCAGGTGTCCGTTCTCTGCGTGAACCTAGACCAAGAAGATGCTGGGAGTTGGGATCACCCAGCAGAGACCCCGATCCTGCTGCAGGCACGACCCCACTGCAAGGCCTCTAACTCACTCTGGGTGACCGTGCTCTTCTCTCCTTTGGACATTAAAGCCTTTAAAGAACGTTCCAATGCATAAAGGAAGCAGACGCCTCGGGACCCAGGCCCAGGGCAGCAGGAACAGGAGACAGCAGGCAGCAGGGGGAGAAGGAAGAGCAGTCCAGCCTGCTCTCCGCAGGTCGAGCAGGGCCACCATGGCAAGGGCCCTTTAAGAGGTGACAGGTAGGGGCCTGTCCTGCTCCTCGGAGAGCTGGAGGCAGCTTACAGGTTACCAGGAGGGCCAAGCACCATGAAATATTCAAGCAGAAAGAAAACGGAGTCTGCCCAATGGCAGCAGGTTCCACACACAGAGCCAGCACCCTCAGCGCCCAGCGCCCAGCGGGACAGAGGCAGCCACCAGCCCTGTCCTGCAGGAGGGAGGCCTGGCGCAGACCCTGGACCTGGGAGGACGTCGACTGCCCTTGGGCCACCTGGCCTGGAAGGTGGGCTCCCAGCAACCAGGACAGAAACTGAGGGTCAGGGCCTTGTTCTGTGTCTGGCAGGGGCAGGGCCATGACTGGTGCCTGAGGACAGTCCTAGCCCCACCCTGCTCAGCCTCCAGGTCCCCAAATCCCAGCCCACGGAGCACGTGCCCCTGTGCAGCCTCTGACTTGGAATCGTCCCCCACGGGAGCCCCTGCCAGGGCTCCGACAGCGTGAGCACAGAGAAGCAGGAAGACCACCGACACGCAGACCACGCGGGACGCAAGCAGAGACACGGACAGACGACACGACGTGTGCAGATGGCCGGAGAGCCCGGCAGACACACGTGGAAACACGCACCACACAGGATGCACACGTGCATAGGCACACAGACTCACAGGGACGCACGCCGCAGCACACAGGACACGATCGCCGGGCCTGGGCAAGCTGGTGCCAGGGTGGGCGTGCCCCCGGGAGCTGGGTTCCGCTCGGGACCTGCCTCAGCCCCCACACTCAGGTGGCCGTGTCAGCGTCGAGTGCTCTGCTCCAGGCTGACCCTCCAGGTCTGCAGGCTGTGTGCCCCCAGCAGCTATCAATCAACCAATCGAAGCCCAACCACCAATCAGGGCTCCACCCTGGTCTGTCTGCCCCGGGTGAAGCCGCGTGGAGGTCAGCAGCCCTGATGCCAGGGCAGGGAGCCCACCTGCCCCCAGAGCACCACCCAGGCAGCTGAGACTGGAAGGTAGGGCCTGCTCAGTCCTGCCTGCCTCCCGCCATGTCCCTGTCCTCAGGAACTGCCCTGCACACGGCTCTCTTGCTCTGGGGCCTCTCCTTTCCTCTGCCCTCTGACCTGCAGTGCTCCAGGTGACAGTGCGTCTCATGTCCAGTAGCTGGATCTGGGGCCCTTCTGGACCTGTCCCACTGAGGACTCACCAGCAGTCCTGTGTGCAGGGAGGAGAGGTCCCTCCCTCGGGCACCCGGGAGCCACATGCAGCATTCCCCGGCCCCTTGTGCTCGGCACTGTGCCGTTCAGCCCGACACTCTGGTCACCTCCCGTCACCCTGCCAGCCTGACCTCTGCCCCTGTGCTCCCAGGAGTGCAGCCACTTCCAGGGAGCAGGGAGTCATACCTGGCTGCAGGTGTGTGGTCGGCTCCGTGCCAAACCTCTGTGGGCGCCAGCCACACTCAGCAAAGCAAAGAGAAGGACACTTGTGGCTCACTGTGGCGGCCTGTCACTGTGGGCCTGAGCAGCGGATCCAGGACCCAGTTCCCACACCTCTGCAGAGTGCAGGGACACCCTGCCACCACACACCCCGTCAGCCATCCCAACAGGCCAGGTTCCCACGGGCAGGGGCGAGGGCCACGGAGCAGTGAGAGCCCAGACACTGACTGGCAGTAGGGACCTGCGAGCCAGGAGGCCTGATGACTCCAGAGGACCAGCGACTCACCTCAGCCGCTGCCCACTGCGGTCAAAAGGTCAGCTCCAGGTAGACGCCCCGCCCAGGGCTCTGCCTTCTGGCATGGCATCCAGGCAGACCAATAAAACCTCCGTTTGCTTTTCAAAACTTAGTTCACATTGTCTTAATGACAGTATCAAATAATAGGTCTTCTGTCCCCACGATGTGGGCACACACAGAATGACCTGACAGCATGGGCTGGGCCTTCACCCAGGTCCACGCACAGCTGGAGCCTGGTGTCCGCAGACAGGCCTCGCGGTCCCCCCCAGGAGCAGCCCCGCTGGGGCCCCAGCACAGCTCAGGGTCCCACTCCCCAGGGCTGGCCCTCTGGCCCACCAGTGGGCAGCTGGCAGAGCCCCTGGACCCTCCAGCCAAGGTCAGAGCACTGGCCCAAAGGGAGGGGTGTGAAGGTGGGGGCGTGAAGAGGCCTGGGGTTTCCTGGCCCTGGACAGGTAGGACACGGCCCCTTGCCAGCAGGAGGACAGAGACTTCAACAGCCCCAGCAGGGAGGGAGGACGAGTCACCGCCTGCCACTGCCCCAGGGCACACAGGCCAGCATGAGGGGCGCTGAGGGCAAGGGGCAGAGGAGCCGAGAGGTGGGGATCTGCAGGGTTGGCCTGGCCCCTATCCCTGCCCAGGGGTGGGTGGACAGTAGCCCTGGGCATCAGTTCCAGCCAGGAGGCAATGTTGGGCCCTGGGGAGGAGCAGGCAGTGCCTGGGGGTCAGTGTGGAACATGAGGGCGGGGACACCCCCCTCCATGGAGCTCAGGTGGCCGGATGCTGCCCTGGAGGGTGGGCCCTGCCCAGGGAGCAGTGTGGAGGACACCTGGAGCCCACACCAGGCCACTCGGCTCGGGCGCCCCCTCTCAGCAGGCCCCGCAGACCCCCGCTGTTCAAGCTGGCTCCCCACGGGGCCGCAGGACCCAGAGCCTGTGGTCCCCATCAGAGCCTCGATGACTGCCAGTCGGTGGCCTGGCCAATCGTGGACACGCCTCTTGGAGAAAATCCAAAGAAGTGTGTCCCTGGGTGATAGGCAGATGGCTACTAGGGCCCCAGCTGCCACTCAGGGTCGGGGTGATCCCAGCGCAGCAGCTGTGGGAGGACCTGGGGGAGGGCCCTACCTGGGGGGCCTCAGGCTCCAGCAGGCACCACGAGGAGCACTCAGAGTTCAGAGAGTGGCTCAGGGTGGGGGTGACAGCATGGGCCC
>JAJEJO010002510.1:30984-66277 GCA_020662805.1 Glaucomys volans | reverse complement strand
TGGTGTAAAGATTTTTGAGTACTTGGTAGATTCTGGAGATTAGTGCTCTGTCCGAAGTGTGTGTGGCAAAGATTTTCTCCCACTCTGAAGGCTCTCTCTTCACATTGCTGATTGTTTCCTTTGCTGAGAAGAAGCTTTTTAGTTTGACTCTATCCCAATCATTTATTCGTGCTTTTATTTCTTGCGCTTTGGGAGTCATGTTAAGGAAATCTGATCCTAGGCCAACATGATGAAGATTTGGATCCATTTTCTCTTCTATTAGGTGCAGAGTCTCTGGTCTGATTTGTAGGTCCTTGATCCACTTTGAGTTGAGTTTTGTACAGGGTGAGAGATATGGGTTTAGTTTCATTTTGCTGCATATGGAAAGAGAAATTTTAAAAAACTACCCCATTCACAATAGCCTCAAAAAAAAAAAACTTGAAACTCAATCTGAAAAAAGAGGTAAAAGACATTTACAATGAAAACTACACAACATTATAGAAAGAAATTAAAGAAGACCTTAGAAGATGGACAGATCTCCCATGCTCTCCATGGATAGACAGAATTAATATTGTCAAAATGGTCAGACTACCAAAAGTGTTACATGGATTTAATGCAATTCCTACTAAAATCCCAATGACATTCTTCGTAGAACTAGAAAAAGCAGTCATGAAATCCAATTGGAAAAAAAGAAGACCCAGAATAGATAAAGCAATTCCTAGCTAGAAAAGTGAAGCAGGAAGTATCATAATACCAGACCTTAAACTATACTACAGAGCAATAGCAATAAAAATGGCATGGTAATGGCACCAAAACAGACATGTAAACCAATGGCACAAAATAGAAGACACAGACACAAATCCACATAAATACAATTATCTCATACCAGACAAAGGCACCAAAAACATTCACTTTGTTAAACAGGATAGTCTGTTTAACAAACTGTGCTGGGAAAACTGGAAATCCATACGTAACGAAATGAAATGAAACCCCTATCTCTCACCTTGCATGAAACTCAAAGTGGATCAAAGACTTAGGCACTAGAACAGAGACCCTGCACTTAAAAGAAGAAAAAATAGGCCCAAATCTTCACCACATTGACCTAGGATCTGACTTCCTTACAACTCAATCAATAAATGGGCTTAGGAAGTGAACAGACAGAAGAAGAAATACAATCAATCAACAATTATATGAAAAAAATGTTCGACATATATCGTATTTTTAACATGTTTTTGAAAGGACTATAGATTCACAGGAATTTGCATAAATACCATGAGGTCTCATGTACCTTACACACAATTTTATCAGATGGTAGCATCTTTCGTAGTTTACATAGATTATGAAAATCAAGAAGTTGACATTGTTACATTTCACTTCACATACTATATTCATCATTTTTATCTGTACTAATTTTTTTTTTGTTTTTCTATGCAGTTTTATCTTGTGTAAATTAATATACCACCACAATCAGAAATCAGGACAGAAAGTTTTACACCATGACAGCACGTTCTCTCATGTTATCCTTTATAACCCCGCGTAAATTCCCCCACTTTCCTCCATCCCTAACTCCTGACAATGATCAATCTCTTCTTAATCTCTATAATGTCATTTTGACAATATAATATAAATGGAATAATACAGTATATAATCTTTTGAGATTAGATTTTTTCATCTAGTGTAATTCCCTTGAAATCTAAGTTGTAGAACATATTATTAGTTTGTTCCCTTTTCCTACTGAATAGTATTCCGTGGTATGGATATACCATTGCTTGTTTAATTATTATTCCATTGAATTTTATGCAGTTATTTTCAGTTTGGGGTATTACAAAAAAGTGGCTATCAACTTTTTGAATGGGTTTTTGTGTGGATATGCATTTTTATTTCTCTAAGATAAATACCCAGATGTATGATTATATGGATTAAGATATGCTTGCTTTTTTAAAAAAACTGCCAAATTATTTTCCAGAGTAGCTATATAATTTTACATTTCCACTCTTCCCCTATTTCTTCCAGTAGTTGGTATATTCACTATTTTCCTTCCAGTAATTGGTATACTCACTATTTTTCAATTTGGTTGCTCTGATAGTTGTATAGTCATCCCCACTTTTAAAAAACACAAAGAACCATTTGGTTTTTGCCATTGAAATCAGCTGCATCAAGAGAAAAACATGGTTACATCTATGGCCCACGTGAGCACAGCTGCATAGTTCATATTCTGGTTTTCATGTGATTCAGCAACTTCATTAAATCCTGTGAAGATAAAGTCCAATAATGACCCAGATGCAGACATAATGCAGCAAACTTTGAGTGGGCTTATTCAGTTCCTTATTGAAGACATTTTCTCTGGAAAAGTCAGAAAACTTGTTAATCATTAGATTTATTGTGTTGAGTTAGTGGGTAATGATAACAGAAGATGCTTCTGGGGGCTGTCTAGAAATTAAACATAGTATAATCTTTTGTGTTTACTTCTCAGGCGTGTCCAGGTTTGGGTAACCCCGTGTAGCTTTTCTCAGTGTGTTCAGGGACACTAAACTATGAGAGTCTGGATTCCCTATGAGAACTGGTCACCCGGATGACACCTCTGGCTTCCAGTTTTTACTTAAAACGTCAAGACTCCTTCGGTTCCTGAGTTGAGGGTGGAGTGTGGTATATTAACCTAGATCCCAACATCTGTCCTCCCAAATGGAACTCAGCACCCCTGGTTGTCCAGCATTAGAAGTGAGAAGCATTATTCTTGGTTCTCTTTTCCTGTCACATTCAGATCTCTGAGAACATGATAGGCTTTGAATTCTGTGCTCAAAAATTCCCTTCAAATATAAGTTCCAGCTGAAATCCTTGAGCCATATTTTAGCTTTTATGTATTTCAATTATGAGGAAGAGCAATCTGGACAACATGAATGTACCACGAGTCAGCCAGTTGGAACAGAGTGGTACCATAAATTTACCAAGAAATTTATGGAACAGAGAAACAGCCTGTTGGGAAGAAAAAAAAGAAATATAGACCTCAATAATTCTAAACTATCACCTTTATAAAAGTGTTCAAATCAAAGAGAACTCTAAATCATAAATACCTACATTTATAGTCAAGTGCAAGGAGAAAGAAAAAATTCATGGAGAGAAACCTAGGCTTGAAAGGCAGTTGCAAGCACATCTCCATATATTCTCCCTATGTGTCATATGTGCACCTGGGGGCTATTCACCAGCCACCATCTCTTGAGGAAAAATATACAGAAACACTGCTTCTTCCAGACACTTTATTGGTAGAAGGGTCTTCATGGAGACCAATCCTGGGAGATGTTTCCTTCTGCCCTTTTTAGTGTTGTGAGAAACATAAATTGGATTGAAAAAAAAAATCCTTTAATCTAAGAAGCTTGTAGTTCATCGATGCTTCTTAGTAAATGCTAATGATTAATTGGGGAAATATTTTACCTCCTGGTAAGTTTGAACAGTGTCTTTTTAGGCACAGGTCAAGAGGTTATCCCCAGAACTCTCTCAACTCCCAAATCTCAGATTTGCAGTTGCATGTGGCATGTGTTCTCTACCCAAGGGTTATCAAGGTACAAAGTTCAAAGGGCATCAGAATCTGCAATTCAGACAACAAAGAGAAAACAGCAAGTTTCAATGAATGAAACAAAGGAAAACAATTCCAGTGAGTGATGTTCAGACTTGCTTCTAAGATTCCTGTGAAAGACTGTGAACATTCTTAGAACTCATTGTTTTCCTTTTCTCAGGCAGTTACCAAGACTTCATTTTGTATCACTGCAGGACCTCAAGGCTGCGGCTGCCTTTTCCTGTCTTGTCTCATCATCTGTTAATAATCCTTCACATTTCTTTTAGACTTTTATAGAAAAAGAGAGTGAATGGATTTTGCCTTGAGGTCTATGTTTGCCTTTTAATTCATCTTATCCTGGGACCTCCAATATTTAAAGCTGTACATTATGTGCAGATGACTTAAGATATTTCCATTAACTTAATAATACAGCCAGGGTCACTAAATTTTGTTAATTGTATTTTATAAAGAAAATCATTATTATTCATATCTGTATTCCACAGTAGAGATTAGTTACAAATCTGATTGCACTGCCAAGCCAGTGGCACACGCCTGTAATCCCAGCCACTAGGGAGGCTAAGACAGGAGGATTGCAAGTTCAAAGCCAGCCTCAGCAATTTAGTGGGCCCTAGGCAACTTAGTGACACCCTGTCTCAAAATAAAAAAATAAAAAAATAAAAGGGCTGCAGAGGTGGCTTCATTGTTAGTGCCCCCGGGTTCAATCCCTGGTACAAAAACAAAACAAAAAAAAACACCCTACTGGACTTAATAACATTAAAATACTAAAATTAAAGATCCTAATCACTTCCTTAGTTACAAATATTCTTAGTTATAGATTTGTCCTCTAATGAACTTAGATTCATACATAAGAGGGAGAGACTCTAAATATATATATATTATGCATATAATATATATTATATATTAAATATACACATATGTATATAATGTGTGTATACATACACACACTATTTATACATATATATAAATGAAATAAATAAACACACATATATGAAGAATATTCCTCAATATTGTACAACTCGATGTGGTCAGGTGTAACGGCTATAGTTACTGTCTGTGTTTTCTGTGCCCTTATACTTTAAACAACAATTTTGTCACTACCTCTTTTCTACAAACTCTAGTATCTATTTATTTTACAGATTTGTGCTAAAATGTTCTACAATATTTTCAAGGGTGTGCTACTCAAGAAGTGGATTTAGGCCATCAGAAAACTTGAAAAGGAATGATACTTTCTTCATAGCATCCAGATTAATCTCCAGCTTATTCTTTCTATGCATGTTGACCCCCTGAGATGTTCCATGTTGTGTCAGTCTTTCTGCTTCTTCATATCTCTACCTTCTTATCTCAGCTTAGACTCTACTGATAATTCATTCAATGTTTTCCCCTTATCTTTATTCTAAACCCGTACCTCAAAACTCCAACTATGGATCAATCAAACCATTTGCCTTCTTGGACTTACATACTTACACTACAGAACCCTGTTGGTAAGAACTCACAGTGAAATAAATCACAGTCACGCTTTCTGAACTGACTGTACATTACAATTCCTTTCAAAATACGTTTCTCCCCAGAAAAATTACATCAGCATCTTTCAGGCTGTAAACTAGAAATAAATATTTCTCAAAGTGCTCCCCGTAATTCTTATGAAGGCAAGGTGAAAATCTGAAATTGTACATCTCTGATTGCCAGCATTAGCTGGGTACTTACCTTCATTTTCCTTCTCTGTCTATTCTCTGTTGACGTTGATTCTTTCACTTTACCTCCTTTGAAGTCACATAACAAATGCATGACGGTGGGAAGATGTTCCAGCTGCACCTGCAGACAATCCAGACCCGACCACCCCACTTGGCTTTATTTGCTTCATCCCTAATCTTTAACTTTCAAATCATAGCAATAGGAAAATCTTGTTCAATCTTAAATAAATTTTCCTGCCTATGCTCTTGTTCCCAGTTCCATCCACCCATAGAGTTCTCCCCTCATCCATCTTCCCCATCATTTTCTAGAACTTCCATCTCTAATAATGAAGTTCCTTTCTATCAACATCTAAACATGCTCAGACTGTTCACCTTAAAATACTGTTCTATTCATGCCTTACCCTCTTACTGCCCTTTTTCCTTTATATTCAAGCTTATTGAATAGTAGTCCCTAACATTTCTCCATTTTATTACGTTATATTCACTTATCAAACTATTGCAAATATGGCTTTCAGTCTTCTATGCAATTAAATATTCCTCTGATTAAATAATTAAATCTATTTTAAATCTAAAGAACATTTTCTATGCTTATTTCTTTTGAATTCTCTATAGCATTTGGTTCTACTCATTACTAAGCTCATTTGTTCCCTCTTTTCCTTTGACTTCTTGACTTATTTTCCTTCCTAAATCTTTCTCTGGTCCTCCGGTCTTTTCCATTTTTTTCTCAACACAATTTCTTTCTGTAGGTTAATTAAATCCCATGGCTCCAATTACTGTTTACATGTTGGTGACTCCCAAGTCACAGATGCATCCCAGAATTCTCTTGTGAGCTCCTGAAAAACTTTATTTGGAGCTTCAAGTTCTTAGCTAGAGCAGGTTCTCCGCTCCTTCTCTGTTACGTGTCTTATGAATAACTGTTCTCTAACTAGCTGCAAAAAAAAAAAAAGAAAGAAAGCTCTATCCTTGATGTCACTATAATCTGATACCTGTGCTTTATCTTAATGCGGTAATTTAGTTTTTTCATTTTTTCTTGGAGCACAGGTAAAACATCTCAATGTATTTCTTATTTCTAGCCTACTCCTTATCTAATCATTTTTTCTATATTCCCTATTTTTTTTTCCTCTGGACTTGAAGATGTTCATTTGAGTCTTACTGCATAGAAATACATGTGTTCAAAACTAAAAGACGTGCCAAGAAAAGGCTGGGAGTGTAGCTCAGTGGTAGAGCATGTGCTTAGAAAGGGTTGATTCCGAGCAACACACACACACACACACACACACACACACACACAGGTGGGGGAGGGGAGAGGGAGATAACCAAGAGAGTTTGAAGTGATGATCCATAGATATTATCAAAAAAAATTCACAGTCAGATTGGAAGAGGAGTAACAGAAAAGGTCAATGTAACAGAGACCTTAAATTATGAATTACAAGAACAAGTAAAGGCGTGAATGAGGCAGGAGAGGAATGAAATGAAATGCTTTTTTTTTTTAACTTTTCAGATCAATTTAATCCTGCCTTTCACTAAAGCATCCCTAGATAGGGTTTCTAAAGCATGCCAACACAAACCTGCAGAGGAAGTAGATAATGAATTCTATGGAGAGAGTCTTGGTAATAAGTAGTCCAGTGCTTCTAGTATAGGAACCAGGACCAATGGGAGGAAACAGAATTCTTTCTCACTACTCTATGTTCAGTACAGATTAAATGGAAAAAAGTCCTAGGTTGTTTTCCAAAATGTAATATTATATTCCTCATGTGACTATACTTAAAGAGAGACAATCCTTAAACTTCTAGAGAACATTTGTCTTTCAAAACCTCTTAGGTAGGTAAAAAAAGTGATTGGAGTCTTCAGTTTTTATATATGTAAGTGAAATACTAAAGCCCATAAAAATTCTTTTAGAACAAAATTAAAAATTCAAGCATATCTGCAGAATCCATCACAATCTTGAATTGGGCTATCCTTCCAGCTTCATCTCTTACCTTGTCTCCCTTGCTGTTGAAAGTCCAGAGAAATGCACTACTTCAATGCCCCCAAACATTGTGTTGTTTTCACATTCATCTCAGTCCCTATGCTGCTTTCTACCAGAAGTACCCTTCCATCATAGCTGTGTGCTCAGGTTCTTGATCAGGAAAGCACTAGGAACATTGTAAATGTTGATTAATGCTTTTGAAATATAAGACAAATGCTTGCATAGAAAAATTACCCGTAGAAAGGTAGCATTAGTGGAGTGGTTTTTAAAAAAGTTCAGAGAATAGGTTTTGTTTTCATTAAAATAATGAGACTATTGGGAGGCATTTCTGTAATCTTAGATTTGCAAGTTTTCAATCACTGGGAAGTCCTGGGCCATATCTCTGTGGATCCTAATAGAGCTGTTGGGGTAATGAGGGTATAGCATGCAAGGTCACACAGTATTGGCTTGGAAATTTAGTTTTATTTTCATATTACCCTGTGTTTACCCTCTGATTTTCAGCCCAACTCAGGAGTCCAGGGGTTGGTGTCTATCAGTTTCACCATATAAAGAAAGAGTTTACTTATTATAATTTTTTTTGCTTGATCTTATATTTTCAACTGTGAAAACTAGAGATGCACATTGAATGCACTTTACTGTAAAATTTCAGTTACAAATGTAAGGTCCTAGGTGAAGAAATATGGGATTACTAGGTTATAGGTTTTGCAGATGGGCCGAACAGTTGTTAAAAGTTGTTTCAATTTACAATGCCCCCTGCATCTTCTGATCCTATGAGAGTTTCAATTACATCCTCATCAACAATTGTTACTTCTGCTTGAAAAACTTTTGTACTTCCATGTGTGCCTTTTTTTTTTTTTTGCTTGTTTGTTTCGTTTTTTACTAAAAGGTGCTGAAGAAACTAAGAATGAAAGGAACTTACTTACTTAAACATTGTAAAGGATATACATAACAACACAAAGCCAGCATCTTACTGAATGGAGAAAAACTGAAAACATTTCCTCTAAAATCAGGAGCACAACAAGGATTTCCAGTCTCACCACTTCTATCCAATATGGTTCTAGAAACTTTAGCCAGAGAAATAAGGAAAGGAAAGGAAATTAAAGGGCTACAAATATGAAAAGAAGTCAAATTATCTCTGTTTGCTGATAACATGATCCTTCATTTAAAAGACCTCAACCCCCGCAAAAAAAAAAAAAAAAAAAAAAATCCCACCAGAAGACTTCTAGAGCTGATAAACATATTCAGCAAAGTAGCAGAATACAAGATCAACACTCATAAATCAATAGCTTTCCTATAGTCCAACAGTTATTCTGCTGAGAAAGAATCAAGGAAAACAGTTCCATTCACAACACCTGGCCCCAAAAATAAAATATTTGGGAATTAACCTAACCAAGGAGGTGAAAGCTCTCTACAATGAAAATTATAGAACACTGAAGAAAGAAATTGAAGAAGACCTTAGAAGATGAAAAGACTTACCGTGGTTATAGATAGGAAGAATTAATATTGTCACAATGGCCATAATACCAAAAGCAATATATGGATTAAATGCAATCCTCATCAAAAGCAATAGCATTCTTTACAGAACTAGAAGAAAAAAAAAACAGTCCTAGAATACATTTGCAATATAAGAGACCCAGAATAGCCCAAACAATCCTGAGTAAGAAGAGCAATGCAGGAAGTATCACAATACCTGATCTCAAATTATCCTACAGAACTATAATAACAAAAACAGTAAGGTATTGCATCAAAATGGACATGAAGACCAGTAAAACAAAAGACACAGAAATAAACCCACATAATTACAGTCATCTGATACTTGACCAATGTGCCACAACATATGTTTTTTGACAAATACTGTATGATTTTATTTATATGAGATTATCTGAAGTAGTTAAATTCATAGAAAGAAAAAATAGAATGGTGATTGGCAGGGGCCAGAAAGTGGCTTTTTAACAAAAGACACTGGGAAAATGGGATATCCATGTGTAGAAGAATGAAATTAGATCCCTATAGTTCACCCTGCATGAAAGTCAAATCAAAGTGGATTGTAAACCATGTAGCCCCATACTGTGTATCCTTGGAACAGAAACAAAAGAATCAACCATGAGTCCAAAATTCTGATTTGCCTGGGGGCCCTGACCCAAAGAGCTGACGAGACTAGCACCACAGTTTGGAAACTGCCAAGAGCACAGGTAAATAGTATCATAGAACTTAAGTTCCACAGGGAGAAACTAGAAAGAGATCATAAAAGGTTTCAGAGGTCTTAGAGCACTCAACTGATATGACTACTGAAGAAATTCCCCTGCAACAAGTCAGCACACAAAGACTGGGAGAGGTGGTGATTTTTTTTCAAATACCAAAATTCCAGCCAAATACATATGTATTTCACAATACATTCAAGTAACAAGGAAATATGGCAAAAATGAAAGAAACCCTTAAAATTGACATTAAGAAACATTGATCAGTGATCTGCCTAACAAAAAAAAAATTGAAATAACCTCATAAAGATACTCAACATGTTAAAAAAGAATGTAGACAACTAAATAAAAACAGTGAATAAACAAAATAAGCATATCAGCAGAGATGACCACTATATAAAAGAAACAAAAAAATTCTGGAGCTGAAAAATGCAATAACTGAATTGAAAAAATTGTTAGAAGTGTTTAAGAGTATGATTTATCGGGCAGAAGAATCAACAAACATTTGAGACAAAAAAATTAAAATCATTGAACCATAGGAAAATGTATAAAAGAATGAGGAAAAGTGAGGAGAACCTAATGTACTAATGTGGCACTGTCAAAAAAAACCTTCAACTCAAAGAGAGGGAACCACACCAAGATACACTGTAATCAAATTGTCTACAGACAAAGACAAAGAGAAAATCTTGAAAGCAGCCAAAGGAAAAACAGTTTTCTAGAGGCAAGGAAACTTATATAATATTATCTGCAGATTTCTCAGCAGAAATTTTGTAGTCAGAAGAGAATAGGATAATAGTCAATGCACTGAAAGTAAATCTGACAACCAAGAGCAATAATACTGCATTTGGCCAAACTACCCTCTAAAAATGAAAGCCAAATTAAGAGATCTAGATAAATAAACTCTGAGGGAATTCACTAGGTCTGTTCTACAAGAATACCAAAGAGAGTCCTTCAAGTTGAAAGACTGTACAGAGCAATGTGGAGATGTATGAAATTACAAGGTTCTCCAATAAAGATGAACACATGGACAAAATTGTAACTTATACTAGAGTTATTTTGGTGTACTAAATTTAAATGACCAAAAGCATTAAAAAAACTACAAAACTATGTTAATGGGACAATGCATATATTGTAATCTGATATTAATAATATAAACTTGAAGAGGTGGAGTTAAAAAGAAATACAGCTTTTGTGTGTAATTGTAAAGTTATCAGTTTAACATAGGGTGCTAAAACTTTAATATATTTTCATAACTGGAATGGTAGCCACAAAGAAATAGCTATAAAATATACAAAATAAAGGAAATGAGGGAAACCTAGCATTTCATTACAAAAAAATTGAAACATAATGGAAGGCAGTTAGACAAGAAGGGACAAAAAACCTGTAAGACATTCGGAAACAATTAGCAAAATGACAAAATATATTCCTTTGACCAGAAGTTGCATAACAGATTAAAAGATATGGAATAGCTGAAAGATTTAAAAAACAGGATGCAACTACATTCTGTCTTCAAGAGTTGGACACACATAACCTGAAAGTAAAGGATTGAGAGAGATATTTGATGCAAATGGTAATCAAAAGAGTAGAATTTGCTATACTAATGTTAGGCAAAATAGATATATCAAAATGTTTCACAAGGAAAAAAGACTTTATGCAGTGATAACTTTTATGTCTTCTGAGACATAAAAGTTATAAATATTTATGCACCAAATATCAGAGCTCCTAAATATGTAAACCAAACTTTGACAGAATTAAAGGGAGAACTAAGTAACAAAAAAAATGATAAATAATTGTAGAATACATGAATACTCTTTTCTACATCTTCCATAATGTAGAAAACAACTAGACAGATGATCCATAAAGGAATAGAAGATGAACAACTAGATAGACCAGTTGAACTTAACAGATATACACAGAACACTCCACCAAACAATAGAATATATGCTTTTTATCAGACAATCATGGAATATTTTCCAAGAAAAATCACATGGTAGGACACAAAACAACACGAATTCAAATAGATTGAAATCATACAAGTCCTTTTTCCAATCACAATATTATGAAACATGAAGTCAATAGAACAAGGGAAGCTCGAAAACCCACAAATATGTGGTAATTAAGTATCACATTGTTTTAAAAAAAAAATGGGTCAAAAAGAAATCACAAAGGAAATTTGAAAATACCTTAAGACAAAGGAATATGAAAGCATATGTATCACAACATGGAATTCAGCAAATGCTGTTCCAAGAGGGAAGTTTATAAATAAATGTAAATGTGCATTTCAAAAAAGAAATAAAGAAGAAATAACATGAATCAACAACATAACTTTGTACATCAAAGAAACCAGAAAAAGAGCAAACTAAACTAAAACTAACTGATGGAAGGAAACAATAAAGATTAAAGGAGAGGTAAAATGTAACATTTAATAGTAAAACAATATTAATGAGAGTTGTCTTTTTGAAAAGATCAATGAAATTGGCAAACCCTTAGATTAACTAAGAAAGGACCCAACTAAAATGAGAAATGAGCCAGACATGGTGGTGCACACCTGTAATCCCAGCAGTTTGGAAGGCTGACACAGGAGAACTGTGATTTCAAAGCCAGCCTCAGCAAAAATGAGGCACTAAGCAACTCAGTGAGACCCTGTCTCTAAATAAAATACAAAATATGGCTGGGGATGTGGCTCAGTGGTCCAGTGCCCCTGAGTTCAATCCCCAGTACCCCCCAAAAAAAACAAAGAAAATAAAAAAGGGACATATATAACTGACACCACAGAAATACGAAGTACCCTAAATAATCATAAATGAAGCTTTCAGTTATACATGTCCCTTTTTTCTTTTCTTTTTTTTTAACACACCAGCAAATTGGATAGTCTAGGAAAAAATGGATATGTTCCTGTATTACTATCTACCCAAGACTGAATCATGAAAAAATAGAAAATTTGAACATATCAACAACTATAATGAAGACCAAATCAACATCTTTTTAAGAGAACTTAACAAAACAGACAATAATCTAGGAAGGAACACAGTAAAGCCCATGTATCAAAAGCCCACAGCTAATATCATACTCAATGATGAAAGAGTGGAAACTTTTCCACCAAGATCAGGAAAAGGAAAGTATGTTCACTCTTGCCACTTCTATCCAACAAAGTATTAAAAATCCTAGGTAAAGAAATTAGGCAAGAAAAGAAATGCAAAGCATCAAAACTGAAAGGAAGAACTAAAATTTTCTCTAATATAACATAAAAATTAAAGATACCACAAAAATACTGTTACACTGGTAAATTCAGGAAAATTGTAAGCTCAAAATCAACATGCAAAAACGGTTGTGTTTATAAATGCCAACAACACATAATATGAAAAGGAAAATAAAAAGTTTTTCATTTCTACCAGTATCAAGAAGAATATAATTCTTAGAAATAAACTTAACCAAGGAAGTGAAAGACTTGTACACTTTAAAGTATAAAACATTCCTGAAAAATATGAGATACAAATAATTAATAGATAATCTGTCATGGATTGCAAAACAATGTTAAGATATCCCTACTGCCCAATATGATCCACAGATTCACCACAATCCCATCAAAATTCCAAAGGCATTTTTTGCAGAAATAAAATATGAAAATTTATATCAAAGGACCCTAAATAGCCAAAAACAATTTTCTAAAAATAAAAATAAATTTGGAGCACTCATACTTTAATTTCAAACCATATTAGGAAGCTATAGTAATCAAAACAGTGTGGTACTGGTCTAAAGACAGAAATAGATTTATGGAATAAAATAGTCATAAATAAACTTTTGCACACATGAACAAATGGTCTTTGAGCAAAATTCCAGGACCACTCAGTGGGGATAGGATAGTTTATGCAACATACGAATTAGAAAGTTGGATGTTCCCTTGAAAAAGAATATAAACGCTCATTTTACATACAAAAATTAACTCAAAATGGATTAAACCCCTAAATATGAAACCTAAAACTTTAAACCTTGCAGAAAAATTCATGGGGTAAAAGCTGATACTATACTTGACAATGATTCCTTATATATGATACCTGAAGCCAAGCAATAAAAGCCAAAAAGAAATGAATGAGATACATCAAACTTAACAGAGTGAAAATTCAGTCTGGAAAATGGGAGAAGATATTTGAAATCATATGTCTGATAATGAAATAATATTCAGAGAACAGATACTCTTGACCTGCAATGGGATTATTTCCTGATAAATCTATTGCAAGTTGAAAATATCATAAGTAAAAAATCTAATTTAATATGTCTTATCTATCAAGCATCGTAGCTTACCCAAGTTTACCTTAAATGTAGTCAGTACATCTACACTAACCTACATTAACCTACATCTAACAGAAAGCTCTTTTATAATAAAGTATTGAATAACTCAGACACACAGATATGGGTGTTTAGTAAAAATGATAGAATAGAAAAAACACAAAAATAAAAATATCTAACAAACAGTCCATGCAGTACTGCATAGTATTGTTTGTGTATCCCTGTAGTTGAAAGGCTAACTGGGAGTGGTTTGCTGAATTTGCCCAGCATTGTGAGACAGTATCATAACACATATTCCTAACTTATGACAAGATAAGAATTTATACTTCAGGGGTTTTCTTGAATGCATTTTGCTTTTCTGCCGTTACAAAGTTTAAAAATTATAAATTGAATCATCATAAATTAGGGGCCATCTTTATTTAAAGAGTTGCTACAACAACAAAAACAATACAATTTATGTATAAGCAAAGTACTTGAATAGATATTTGTCCAAAGAAGATAATACAGATTGACAACAAACTTATGGAAAACGCTCAAATCATTAGTTATCAGAGAAATGCAGATCCAAACCACAATGATGTTAGTTCACATTCATTTGGATGGCTATTATGAATGCAGATCATCAGAAAATGAGGATGAGTAAGAATGTAGAGGAAATGGGGCACCTATACACCGTTGGTGCATTTGTTAAGTGGTATAAATGTTATGGAAAACAGTATGGAGTTTCCTAAAAAATAATAAAAAAATAGAACTATCATATGATCCATAAATTCCACTTCTGGGTATTCACCCAAAAAGAAATAAAACCAGGGTCTTGAAGAGATGTTTGCATACCCAAGTTTATAGAAGCACCCTCACAATATCTAAGAGGTGGAAGAAACATAGATTTCCATTAAAAGATAAATGTATAAATAAAAAGTGATACATACCTACAATGAAATGCTATATCAGTCCTAAAAAGGAAGCCAATCCTGTCATAGGCTACATGGATGACACTACATTATGCTTAGCAAAATATACAGGTCACACAAAGAAATAATGTAAGAGTCCACTTATTTAAGGTATCTAAAGTAGCCAAACTTACAGACACAGGAAGTATAATGGTGGTAACCAAGGATGGGAAGGGTGGAAAGAAGAGTTGCTGTTTAGTAGGCATAGAGTTTCAAAGTTGTAAGCTAAAAAAGTTCTGGAGTTTTGTTTCACAACAATATGACTGTACTTAGTACTTCCGAGCTGTACATTTCAAAGAGGTTGAAAAAATAAATTTTGTTATGTGTTGAACACAATAAAAAATGATCATATACATTTGACTTTCTTTATTACTGTTGCTTATGGTGAATGGTGAACGTCATCCTTCAGGTTTGTTCTCTTCTCTTGCTTTTTTGTTTTAATTATACCTTTATTTTTATGTAATTGTGTATTTGCATGCAGTGGTAAGAAATAATACAAAGAGATCCTGCCTATCCTGTATACAGTTTTCTCTAAAAGCAACATCTTTCAAAACTGTAGTGCAATATCACAACTACCTTATTGACAACACGGAGAAGATACAGAACGATTCCTTCACCATGAGAACACCCCATGTTTTATAGACACACTTACTTCTTTTTTACTCCACGAAAGCCACTACTCTGTTCCTTATTTTTATAAATATGCTATTTTGAGAATGTGATTTTAATTGAATAAATGTCATACATGACTTTTTGGAATTGTTTTTTATTTTTTAAATACTTTTTAAGTTGTAGATAGATGCAATCAATACCTTTATTTATTTATTTATTTTTATATGGTGCTGAGGATTGAACCTAGTGTCTCACACATGCCAGGCAAGTGCTGTACCACTGAGCCACAACCCCAGCCCATGGACTTGATTTTTAAAACTCAGCTTAAGTCTCCAGAGATTTATCCAAGTTATAGTGAGAAAGAATGATTTGTTCCATTTTAATGATGAGTATTTCCCCATGCTATGGATTCATCACAGTTATTTTTAACAGTTCACCTATTGGGGACCACCTGGGTTGTTTTCAGTTTTTGATTCTTACAAATAAACTGTGAGAAACATTCTCATATAGGTTTCATGTAAACATAAGGGTTTTACTTTCTCTGAGATAAATGCCCAGGGATACCATTGTTGGGTTGTATGGTAATTTTTATTTTTAGTTCTTTAAGAAGCTGCAAAACAGTTTCCCAGGGTGGCTGTATAATTTTACTTTCTCACCAGCAACATGAATGAACATTTTCTCTGGATCCTCACCAGTGTCCGTTGTCAGTTCTGATAGGATACATACTGACGTCGCATTGAGTTTGAATTTCCACTTCCCAGGTGACTAACGACATCACCTATTTTCTCTGCAGGTTTGCCATCATTACATTGTTTCCATGAACACAATGCCTCACCTGTCTTTTGCCTATTTTCTAAGAACTGTTTTTCTTTACTGCTGAATTTTGAGAGTTCATGTATATTCTGGGTGCCAGACCTTTTTCAGATATATGGTTTGCAAATACTTTTTGCCACTCTATACTTTGTCTTTTCTTTCTCTTCACAGATTCTTTCACAATGCAAAGTTTTAGATTTTATTGAGATTCAATTCATCAGTTTTTACTTTTATAAATTGTATTCTTGGTGCCAGTCCAAGAATGCTCTGCTTTGACCTAGATCTCAAAGATTTCTTGTGTGTTTTCCCAAAAGCCTTCTGTTTAAATTTTTGATTTAGTTAAATTTTTATGTAAGATGTGAGGCTCCATGTGAGGAATGGGGCAGTGGCTGGGGTAAAATATAGATGTCTAATTGCTCCAGCATCATTTGTTAAAAATGTTCCCTTTCCTCCATTGAATTGCTTTTCTTCTTGCTGAAGATCAGACAAGTCTATTTCTGAGTAACCTAGTCTGCGTCATTGATTTGTTTATATCACTCCACCAATACCATACAGCTATTATAGCTGTGTAAGTTTTGAAAACACATAAATTCCTCTGTTTTCTGTTAAAAATTATTTTCTTTTCCTTCAGATATCCACCTAATGTTTTCTCTGATATGGGGATGCTAACATATAACAAAGGTGGAGGGGAAGAATAGCTGAGGGGATTAGACATAGGGGAATGAAGAGAAGGGAGAGGGGAGTAAGAATAGGAAAGACAATGGAATAAATCTGACTTAACTTTCCTATATTCATATATGAATATACCACAATGAAACTCCACAGCCTGTACAACCACAAAGCTGGGATCCTAATTAGAATAAGATATCATATATGATCTGTATAAATATGTCTAAATATACTGTCATGCATATCTTTAAACAAAAAATAAACAAAAAAAGAGAATCACACTAAACGTTCATGCTAATTGGGAGAGAATTGATGTCTCCACTATGTAGATTCTTCTAATGCATGAACAGAGTATGTGCCTCTATTATTTGGAATTTAGATTTCTTTCATCAGTGTCATATACTTTGCCCCATAAAATCTTGTACATACTTGTTAGATTTGCAGAATGGGTGTTAAATAATATTGTGAGTTAATTTTTTGTATCTATTTGTACATTACTGGTGTATGTTACTAGTGGTTTCTGTGTTTTTATCTGGTATCCTGTGACCCTGTTGGACTCATTTTAGTACCATGATGACCCCTCCCTGCGATCTACCCCTCCCTGGATAGCTTCCTCAGATTTTCTGCACAAAAACCAAGTTATTGCAGATAAGTATATTTTTTATCCATGTTCTGGTATATATGTCTTTTCCCATCGTTTTCCCCCCTGTCTGATTGCACTGGGTAGAACTGTCAGCACTGTAATCAACAAGAGTAGAGAGAGTAGACATCCTTGTCTTGCTCCCAGTTTCGTAGGGAAGTTTTCCATTTTTATCATTAACTATAATGTTAGCTAAAGGACTATTATAGATGGCGCTTATTAAGTGAGGAATCTCATCTCATTTCTTATCTTTCTGTGTATTTTAAACCATGAATTGATGTTGAATTATGTCAAATTACTTTTCTTTCTCAATTTATATTTTCCCCCACTAGCTCATTTATTTGGTGAATTACAAATGACTGATATTCAAATATTAAACAAGCTTTGTTTCCTTATAATAAGCCACACTTCATCATGGTATATAATTCTTTTTATATACTGTTCAATTCTCTACTACTAGTTTAGTAATGATTTTTACATCTATACTCATGAAGATATTGAGCTGTACAGTTTTGTACTTATTTTGTCTGGTTTTAGTGTCAGGGCATGGCTAGCTTTATAAAACGATTTTGAAAGGCACTTCCTCTTATTAGAATATTATTATAAATATTATATTATAAATAATAATAAGTTATTATTTATTAATAATAAAGGCATTATTGTGTGGAAGAGTTTGTGTAAAATTGGTGTTCATTCTTTTATTAAATCTTTAACTTTTTTCATTCTCTATTGTAGCTTTTTTGTTCATTTTTTTATTTGTTCTAATTGGTTACACATGACAGTAGAATGCATTTCGACACATTGTACACATATGGAGCCTCTCATTCCTCAGGCTGTACATGGTGCTGAGTCACACCAGAGGTGTGGTCCTACATGGGTGCTCATTTTTAAATATTTGTTAGAATTCTCATTGAAATGATCAGTGCCTGACAATTTCTTTTGGGGGTAATTTTAAAATTATTATAGCTATTATATAGCTATAATAGCTTAATAGCTTCCTTAATAGTATATGTTTCTGTTGTGTATTCTGAGTGGGTTGTGATAGTTTGTATTTTCAAGGAAGCACTCCATTTCATCAAGGTTCTTAAGTTCATGTGTATAGACTTCACTGGATTTCCTTATGCTCTGGTTGTCTGCAGGATCTGTAGTGATAGTTCCCGTTTCATTTCTGATCATTGTTATCTTTCTCTCTCTTTTTCTCTCTCTTTGTTAGTATTGAAAAATATCTGTTAATTTTATTGACCTTTTCAAGAACAAAGTTATTTGTTTCATTGACTTTTCCTATTTTTTAATCTCCGATTTCATTTATTTCTGCTCCTATCATTGTCATTTCACTCCTTGCACTTTCTTCCAGTTTATTTTCCTTTTGTTTTTCTAAATTCTTTATAAAGAAGCTTAAAAAATTAGTCTAAGACATTTTTTGCTTTTTTATCACATAAAGTGCTATATATTTCCCTTTCACCTCTGCTTTAGCTGTGCCACAGAAATTTTATGTTGAATTTTCATTTTTATTCAGTTCAATGTAGTTCTTAATTTCTTTTGAGACTTCCTCTCTGACTCATGACTTATATAAAAGTCTTTTTAGGTTTCAAGTGTTTGGAAATTTTCTTTTTCTCTGTCATTTCCAGTTTTGTTCCCTTATGGTTGCTTAACACATTTTATATGATTTCAATTTTTAAAAATTTGTTGGTTTTTTTAAAACACAAGTAATATATTTTACATATTTTATTATTATATGTACATATTATATACGTTTATGTATGAGTGTATGTCCCATGGACAATTGAATACAACATTCATTCTGATGCTGAGCAGTTTCTGTAAACACTGATTAGATTCTGTTGAATTATACCATTAATGGTTCTTCCAATACCTTAGAGATTTTCTGTCTAGTTGTTCTATTGGTTGTTGAAAAGCTGGTGTTTAAGTCTCCAACAACATGTGGATTTTTCTCTTTGTCCTTTCACTTATATCAGTTTTTGCTTCTGATATTTGCTGCACACATATTGATCATTTCTATGCCTTCTTGGTGGACTGACTTATTAATTATTATTATTTTAGTAAGATATTCATCACTGTGACTAAAATACCTGATAATAACAGCAAAGTTTGTTTTGGCTCATGGTTTCAGAGGTCTCAAGTCCATGGTTGCCTGGCTGCATTGCTCTGGAAGGGTATGGTGGAGAAAGGTTGCTCAGCTCATAGCAGCAGAGAGAGAGAAGGAATAAGGAACCAGGGGGACAACGTAAAATCCCCAAGGGCATGCCCTGGTCCTCCAGCCACCCCCTATCTGCCTATGGTTAGAGTTCAGAATAGTAGTTCTTTCAAATTATTTAAAATTATTAATCTACCAATTATTAATCCATTGACAGGTTATAGCTCTCATCATTTCACTTCTGAAGGTAACTGCATTGTCTTTTACATGAGCTTATTGGAGGATACCTTATATTTGAACTATGCTATTTATATAATGCCTCTGTCTCTGATAATTTTTCTAGCTCTAAAGTCTGCTCTATCTAATGATATGATCATGCAGACTTTCATTTGATTACTTGCATAGTATTTTGCACTTTTTCTTATTTTTACCAGCTACCCCCTACCTGCCTACAGTTAGTACCCAGTACAGTAGTTCTTTCAAATTAGTAATCCAACAAATGGATTAATCCACTGGTTAGATTATAACTTTCATTATTTTGCCTAAATGTTCCTGCATTGTCTACCATATAAACCTATTGTACAGATGATTAGAATTGTGAGTTGATACAAATGAAGGAGTACAGAAACATTACTTTGCTCTGTATCCCTTCCCCTCTTCTATTTATAATTGCTTAATAATAATTTCTCCACATACTTTCAGACCATGCCAGTTTTTATTATTTTGACTTCAACAAACAAAATTTAGACAATTCATGAGAATGAGTCTACTTATTATATCATTACTTATCATATTCTTCCTTTTCCACTAATATATAAGGGTCATTCTTTTATAGCTTCCTTTCTTATTCCGTTGACTATTGTAGTCATTCTTTTAGAGTAGGTCATCTGGCAACAAATTCCCTTATTTTCTGTCATTTGAGAAAATCTTGATTTTCCCTTCATTTTGGAGAGATGTTTTCACTAGGTGTAGGGTTCTAGGTTAACATTTATTTCATTTCAGCACCTGAAAAATATTGTACTCCCTTCTTCTAGCCTCTATGTTTTCTGATGAGAAATCTCCTGCCATTCAAGTTGTATTTTTTTTTCATATAAATGTCTCTTTTCTTCTGGGTGCTCTCAAAAAGGGTTTCTCCATCTTTATTTTTAAAGTTAACTGTTTTGGTTTTACAGTGGATTCTTTGTGGAGGATTTTCCCCCGTAGGGTATTTGTGTAGCTTCTTGAATCTCCAAATTTATATTTTGTGCAAATTTGATAAGACTTCAGTCATTATTATCTTTGGGTATATTACAGCCTTGTCCTCTTTTCCTCTCCTCCTGGAGCTCTGATGACAACAATATGGATTTTTTGTTATAGTTCCACATGTCTTTGAGCGTCTGCTCATTTTTTTGTAACTTACTGCCTCTGTTGTTTAGATTGGGTAATTTCTATTCTATATTATAATACACTCATTCCTTTCTCTGTCCCCTCCAGACTTCTGTTGAGTTTTCTACTGATATATTCATTTTAATTGTGTTTTTCAGTTCTAATTTTTTCATTTAATTTTTGCTTGAACTATATCTTAGCTGAGGTTTCTGGTTTTTTTTTCAAGCACATTCATACTTGCTCAATGAATTCTTATGACTGCTTTAAAATCTATTGCAGATAATTATAACATCTCCATTGTGGTGTTGGCATTCGTCAATAGTTTTCTTTTACTTAGTTTGAAATATTCCTGATTTTTAAATGGTGAATGATTTTTCATTGAAATATTAAATTTTCCTGTTATGTAATGAAACTCGTTCTTTATTTTAGGTTTTTCAATTCTTTTATTTTGTCCTTTTTCTTTTTTCTTTTTTTTACTGATTCAATGATTTTATTTTACAGATTAGTATAATTTACTTCATTTCATTTTTTTATTTTTACAGACTGCATTTTGATTCATTGTACACAAATAGGGCACAACTTTTCATTTCTATGGTTGTGTGTGATGTAGATTCACACCATTCATGTAATCATACATGTACATAGGGTAATGAGGTCTGTCTCATTCCACCATTTTTCATACCCCTCCCCTTCCCCCCTCATCTCCCTCTTCATAATTTAAAGTTCCTCCATTCTTCTCTCACCCCCCACCCTCCAACCCAATTATATATCATCATCCACTTATCAGGTAAAACATTTAGCCTTTGGTTTTTTGGGATTGGCTTATTTCACTTAGCATGATATTCTCCAGTTCCATCCATATATCTACAAATGCCATAATATTTTTCTTTATGACTGAGTAATATTCCATTGTGTTTATATACCACAGTTTCTTTATCCATTCATCTGATGAAGAGCATCTAGGTTGGTTCCACAGTCTAGCTATTGTGAATTGAGCTGCTATAAACATTGAGGGGTGGCTGTGTTACTGTAGTATGACCCCATTATCCCACTCCTCAGTTTATACCCTTTTCCTTTATATTTAGTTCACCTTTGTGTTTTAGCAACATATCTGAGGTTCAACATAGCAATGTTTTACTCCATACATTTATTGGTGGATTAATAGTGGATTCATTCTTATAAATTTGTTTATGTAAATGACATAAAAGTATAATTTGGCCAATATCATTTCCTAGTATTTCCCCTTTCCCTCCCCAGGTCCCTTTCCTCTACCCATCTCCCTTTGATTTTCATGACATTCTCCTAACCTTTCTTTTCCCTTTTCCTATCTACCTTCCACAAATGAGAAAAAAAAAATGACCCTTGATTTTCTGAATTTGCCTTATTTTATTTAACATAATGTTCTCAAATTCCATCCGGTGTCCTGCACATGACATAATTTCATTCTTCTTTATAGCTGAATAAAACTCCACATTTTCTTCATCCATTCATCCACTGATGAATATCTAGGCTGGTTCCATAGTTTGAGTGTTGTGAATTGTGCTGCAACAAACATGGATATACATGTGTTGCTATAATATGCAGATTTTAATACTTTAGGATAAATACTGAAGAGTGATATATTTGGGTTACATGGTGGCTCCAATTTCTAGTCTTTTGAGGAACTTCTATACTGATTTCCATAATGGAATGTCATTACAGTAAATCATTAAGGTTGGAACACTCTGGAACAAGACCCTTGAATTATCTTCTTGCCTACTCTTAAAAATAGTTGACTATACATACTGCAGACAATTCTCTACCACGCTCTGTGATTCAGAACCCTGTTTTCAAAAAGTAGATACATTTTCATAATTAAATGACTTCACTTTAAAATGAAATACAAAATCTAATCGAGACAAGCATTCTAGCATCAGTGTTCATGGCTTATAAATCTTGAACTTTTCAAAGAATACTTGGATATAATTGTTTCAATTTTCAGTCAGAGAGAGTCTGCTTGTATGGGGACTTAGACCAACTGGTGCCATGAGTCACAGGGTGAGTTTCTCTCTTACTGCAGGTAAACAGCTACAGCCAACCTGTCCACCGGCCAAGGAGGTGCTGCCTGGTGCCTGCTCTGTATAAAATTCTTGTCTTTTTGATGGAAAGGGGAGTGTTCTCTACCTTGCAATTGCCACTGCCATTTCCATACTGATGAGTCAAAGGGGATGGACAGTTTGTGACTGAGAGCTGCAGTAGGCTGCCTTATAATGCAAGCTCTCTCTTTTCTGCCAAGCAGAACTCCATAGGGATGCTGCAAGGCCATCCAAGTTCAGCTCTACTGACGTGGACAAAAAATGGAAATGCACTGTGATTTCCTCTGTCCTCTCCTGTTCCTTAAGCCAAATAGCAAATTGTACTTTGGTTTCAAGAAAGAGACAGACAGAGGGAAGAGGAAGTATTCACATTTCTTCATCTCCAGCCCCTTACTCCTGGGCACTTTCAGCCATCACCATAGCAACGTGGAACATCTGTTTCCAGGTGATGTGACAGCTCATGGGAGCAGCACCTTAGACTCCATCTCTTCAGGGCCCCTCTGAGATGTTTCCACAGAGTATTGACATTTTTTCCAACAAAATGTTTCTGTTTCCTAATTCAATTCTCCCTTCAGCTGGGAACCAGGAACAATAATTTTGTTGGAGACTGAAACAATTGCAAAGCACTGGGAATGAGTTTGGTTTAAAAACTCAGGTTGGGTTTCTTGGAATTGCGGGCCAAGTCCATTCCATTTCCCAGTTGCTCACAGGATGTTTCAACGGATGTCATTAGAAATTGTGTTTATGATTTAGGTCATGGTAAGGTCTTAAGGATGCAGATAAAAATGTCTCAGGTCACATCTAGCCACTATATCACTCTTCATTCCAAACTAATATCTGGAACCATATGACACTGATGAGTCAGGTAACCATTCCTTTTCTTTTTAGTTTGAGATAACTCTTTAAAAAGTGTCCTCTTTATGGGGGAAATCAGAGGTTTATGTTCTACTCCTTGTTTCATGGGCAAAGGCCTTTCCAAAATAGTTTCACATTCTCAGGATACATATTACGCCATCAAAACTGATAATATCAGAAGAAATTCATGTCTTACAATTTTTCATATTAAGAGAAATTGTGGTTTCCCCCATCTAAGAGGGCAAAAATCCTTATCATATGATAAAAACAGCTCTGCCTGTTTTATAATACCCAGGATAGAGGTAGAAAGACAAACCATGTGTAGTGAGTACAATTCCACAGATTCATTCAGTTTCTGGTAAAGCAAAATCACATTGGTAATTCATGTGTGCGATTTGACAAAAATCCACAGGCACCCGCATAGCCAGACAACAAGACACCCTTCATACAACCAAGTTCACAATTCATTTTGCTTCATCTCTAACAAAACTCCAGAATTTAATGGCAGGGTAATATGTGAAGGTCTATATTTTCTAACTTCTTCTAAGGTCCCATTTATGACCCACCTTTTTCTTTTTCTTCTTTCAACACACCTGTGGAAAATTGTCTGCATCTGGAACAAGGATGTGATGAGACTGTTCGAGGGATGCAGGTTAATGGATTCTCTCTCTATCACGTACCCTCATTCTTTTCCTCTGTCTTTCTAGGGAAGAGTGATCTATGTTCTTCTGAGTTTTCTTTTGCATTACCCATACAATGCTTGGCAGGCTTTCAAATGACTTTCCTATTCTCATCCAGACAAGATTCAGTTTAAATCCAAAACTGTGGCTCTGGTCTCTTTCTGACCTTTGAAAGGCAGTGTGAGGCACAGGACTGACCCTCTAAATTTGGTGACTGCTTATGTCAGATTAAAAGATCTAATTTCATAGACTCTTAGCTTGCCACAAACCTCCCTCACTCCCAAGCAGCCCTTTTTACTTTCTGAAATTGTGGTTACTGTTCCCACTGGGAAAAAAATTCTTACAAATTCAAGAACCTAAACAACTTTATAGTTCAAAGTCCTAAAACCTAGCATTTTTGAATTTTGCTTCTTCTCTTTACCTGGTTCTGGTTTGCATCATATTTTAGTGTAATTTGTTTTCTTACATGGTAGTGTTTCTTGTTGAGCATACTCAAACTTGGTCTTCTCCCTTTCTATTTTCCCTCCTTGCCTCCCTCCCTATGGTTGGGTGCTAAGCTCCACCATTTCCCACCTTTCACAAAATGTGGAACTTGCTCACTGGTCCCTGGATCAATACTCTGTGTCCTGTAGTTTCCCTCTATTTTCAAAGATCTTTATTCCTCTTCTGGTATCTTAGTATCTGTTCCTTCTATATAAAGAGAAATAAAACCCAGAGTGGAATGTAAGGAATTTCCATGGTCTGGTCAAGCTTCCTAATCTTCCTGGCATGACCCACCCTCTGTCAGAAGGCAATAGTTTATCATTCTTGGGCAGTGAAAAAGAAATGATCTACAAATGCAAGAATTTTTATCTTCTGTGTTCACAGTTCTTAGTGCCAGCCTCAAAGTAGATTCTCAGTAAATATTCTGTAAATTAATGAGTACAGTTTTTAGGTATCTACATATGAGTTGATGAACTGCTTTTAATTTGAATTATAGTTTTTTTAAGCTTTATCATGAAAACATTTGAAGGTATTTGAATGCTGCAATATTTAATGTTTTAATGTTTTAAGCATTTTAAATATTCCCATTTCATCAAGTGAGATTATTAAAAAAAAATGGATTTGGGCTTAAGTGAGAAAGAGAGGCTTCTGGAAGAATCATAATCATCTGCCCAAGGAGAACCCTAGCTCTATTTAAATGTCTTCTTTGGTGATGACAGTGTGGTAAAACTATGTTTGGGAATGTGGCATGTCACTTAAGAATTTGAGAATTATATAGTCACTTTGCTGAGGTTCATCACTCATGTTTCACACCAATAACCCTTTTAAATTCAATATATTGAGCACACATTTGGTAGCCTGAGAAGTGACTATTATATCCAAGTCCAATTTGACATTATAATGCTCAATGGACTTAAAAGTGTGCACCTAACTGGCAAAGTGATCAGATAGGAGTATGTGAAAACATGCCCAACCTATTGCGTGGCAACAAAATGGACATACAGGACTGGAAAATTAAGTAAAATCTGTTGTCTTCCAATGAAGAATCTTGAGCACTATGACATCTGCGTAGGAAATATGCTTCCATTGGAGTTTACTCTCCAGCAACCTGCTCCTTCCCTAGAGGTTGATATAGATCTCCCATTTGGAAGCTCAGTGAGCATGAGTTAGATAATTATTCTCCTGATAAGAAAGCTGCCCTGTGAGAAGATGCAGCTAAAGTCAGAAGCCTAGGCAATCATTCTTTAATGTCCAGTAAGTAGCATATTCACGACCTCATAGCTCTCTAGGATGGGATGCTAAAGGAGATGAGTGGGCTTCAGAGTGACTATGGCTGTACTTTATATTATACATCTAAATGTTAGGACACTAGGTGCTTCCTTCCAGAGTTACAAATAATAATAATATAATCACATCACACACAGAGACACAGCAACTACATGGTTTTGGACTGTACTGAAAGTGCATAAAATGTTCCTTGGAAAAACTCTAACTATCCAATGGGCTAATAATTTATTAAATCATGATATGACAACTGATTTAATGATCACTATTTTGAGTATCATAAGGTATTAAAATTTAAATAATGAGAAAATGACTACAGTAAGCAATTTATTGGGAAAAATTAGAATTAAATATGCATATGCTCAAAATTTTAGTTTAAAAACAAGCATGATAGGAAATAAATATTAAAAAGTTAACATTATGGGATCATAAGCTGTTTTCTTTTTTCCTGCATATATACTTAATTTGGGTAACAAATATATTTTATTATAATGGAGAAAAAGTAAACTTTAAATTAGCAAAAAACAAGTCATTAAGAATATATAAATGCCTTGCAAATAAAAAATGTAAACTAGCATATAATCTCATCAGATCGCTGGGAAGCATTTGCAGATGTCAGAAGTTGATAATCACATTTATATTACATGTTGTGGTTTGGATATGAGGTGTCTCCCAAAAGCTTACATGTGAGACAATGCAGAAAGATTCAGAGGAGAAATGATCGGGTTGTAAGAGTCTTAACCCAATCAGTGAATTAATTCTTGGTGGGATTAATTGAAGTGATACGGTGTGGCTGGAGGAGACTGGAATTGGGACTGGTCTGTGGGGTATATATTTTGTATCTAGAGTGGAGTCTCTCTCTCTCTCTCTCTCTCTCTCTGCTACCTGATGAGGTAAGCTATTTACATCTGCCATGCTCTTCCACCATGATGTTCTGCCTTACCTACAGTTCTGAGGAATGGAGCAGACCTCTGAAACTGTAAACTCTCAAATAAACCTTTCCTCCTCTATAATTATGCTGGTCAGATCATTTAGTCACAGCAGTGAAAAAGCTGACTAAAACATTATAAAATTCAATTACATGATAAAAGCATTGTTCCAAGATGATTCTGCATCAAATGGGAATTCAAAATACAGTTTTCAATAATCAAACCAACAATTGTGCAAATTATTCATACACTTTTTGGTTTCTTTGAGTCCCTAATGTGAACCAGTTTTTTCTGCACTTTTTGACTATTGATCCATTAAACAAATGTATAATTTCAGTGCATCTACTCTAACTGTTCCTCTCAAATATTCCCTGGTCCAAATAAAGGCAATTTATTGGAAAGATAGTTCTAATAGCTTGGCTCATTGGTCTCAGCCTGATTATTGTGACTATAAACTATTTACTGAAATCTAATCCTATTGGCTACATGTTGACTGAGTTACACCATATCCAAAAGTATTGTTCTTTATTTGCATCTGCTTTTTTTCAAGGGGAAAATAAAGAATAAGTTATTCCAGTTCAATTTTTTTCTTCCCCCATTTTTCATGCCTGCATTAGAGTTGTACATATTGATGGGATTTGTTTCATTTGCAGACAGGCACATTATACTACATATAACAACATAATTTGGTCACTATCACACCCCAGAACTTATCCCCTCCTTCAAACACTTTCCTTTACTGATCTTCTGATTTTACTGAGATCTGCCCCCATCTTTCTTTTCCTTTTATCTGTCTAACTTCTGCATATGAGGGACAATATATGACCCTTAACCTTCTGAGTTTGACTCATTTCACTCATTATGATGTTCTCTAGTTCCATTCATCTTCCTGAAAAAGACATTTTATTTTTCTTTTATTTATTTATTTATTTATTTATTTATTTATTTATTTATTGGTTCAATGTACACAAATGGAATACAACTATCGTTTTTCTGGTTCTGTAAAAAGTGAAGTCATACATTTGCATATTCATACATATACATAGTATAATGATGTTTGTCACATTCTATTATCTTTCCTACCCCACCCCCTTCCCCTTATTTTCCTCTATACAATCTATCCTTCCTTCATTCTTTCTCTACCTCCCCCCACCCCCATTACATGTCATCAACTACTTATCAGAGAAATCATTCAGCTTTTGGTTTTTTGGGATTTGCTTATCTCACTTAACATGATACCCTCCAACTCCATCCATTTACCAGCAAATGTCATAATTTTATTATTCTTTATGACTGAATAATATTCCATTGTGTATATATACTATAGTTTCCTTATCCATTCATCTATTGAAGGGCATCTAGGTTGGTTCCATGATCTCGCTATAGTGAATTGGGCTGCTATAAACATTGATGTGGCTGCATCACTGTAATATGCTGATTTTAAGTCCTTTGGGAATAGGTCAAGGAGTGGGATAGCTGGGTTGAATGGTAAGCAAATTCCGAGTTTTCTAAGGAACCTCCATTCTGCTTTCCAGAGTGGCTGCACCAATTTGCAATGTATGAGAGTACCTTTTTCCCCACATCCTCACCAACACCTATTGTTGCTTGTATTCTTGATATAGACATTCTAATTGGGGTGAGATGGTATCTTAGGGTAGTTTTGATTTGCATTTCTCTTATTACTATAGATGTTGAACATTTTCCCATATATCTGTTGATTGCTTGTAGATCCTCTTCTGTGAAGTGTTTGCTCATTTCCTTAGCCCATTTATTGATTGGGTTATTTGTATTCTTGCTGTAAGTTTTTTGAGGTCATTATAAATTCTGGATATTAGTGCTCTATCTGAAGTGTGTGTGGCGAGAATTTTCTCCCATTCTGTATGTTCTCTCTTCACATTGATGATTGTTTCCTTTGCTAAGAAAAAGCTTTTTAGTTTGAATCTATCCCAATTATTGATTCCTGCTTTTATTTCTTGTACTTTGGGGGTCTTGTTGAGGAAGTCTGGACCTAAACCAATATGATGAAGATTTGGACCTACTTATTCTTCTATTAGGTGCAGAGTCTCTGGTCTAATTCCTAGGTCCTTGATCCATTTTGAATTGAGTTTTGTGCAGGGGGAGAGAGGGGTTTAGTTTAATTTTGCTGCATATGGATTTCCAGTTTTCCCAGCACCATTTGTTGAAGAGGCTATCTTTTCTCCATTGTATGTTTTTGGCTCCTTTGTCAAGTATGAGATAACTGTATTTCTGTGGGTTTGTCTGTGTGTCCTCTATTCTGTACCATTGGTCTACCTGCCTATTTTGGTGCCAATTATCATACCATTTTTGTTACTATTGCTTTGTAGTATAGTTGAAGATCTGGTATTGTGATACCACCTGCTTCACTCTTCCTGATAAGGATTGCTTTAGCTATTCTGGGTCTCTTATTTCTTCAAATTAATTTCATGATTGCTTGTTCTATTTCTATGAGGTCCGTCATTGGGATTTTAATTGGAATTGCATTGAATTTGTATAGCACTTTTGGTGATATGGCCATTTTGATAATATTAATTCTGCCTATCCAAGAACATGGGAGATCTTTCCATCTTCTAAGGTTTTCTTTAATTTCTTTCTTTAGTGTTCTGTAGTTCTCGTTGTAGAGGTCTTTCACCTCTTTTGTTAAATTGACTCCCAGGTATTTTTTTTTGAGGTTATTGTGAATGGGGTAGTTTTTCTAATTTCTCTTTCAGAGAATTTATCACTTATGAATAAGAATGCATTAGATTTGTGAGTGTTAATTTTATATCCTACTACATTGCTGAATTCATTTATGAGTTCTAGAAGTTTTCTGGTTGAATGACATTTTATTTTTCTTTATGGCTTCATAAAACTCCATCTTGTGTATATACCATATATACCACATTTTCTTTATTATTCATCTGTTGATGGACACCTAGACTGCTTCCATAGTTGTGCTGCTATAAACAGGGGTATGTATGAATCACTGCAGTGTGATGATTTAATTCTTCAGGATAAACACCAAGGAGTAGTAAAACTTGGTCATATGGAGGTTCCATGCCTTTTGGAGGTTCCATGTCTTTTGAGGAACCTCCATTTGATTTCCATAGTGGGTATTCTAATTTATAATTCCACCAATAATGAAAAAGTGTTCCTTTTCTCCACATCCTCCCCAGCATTTATTATTATCTGTATTCTTGATGACTGCCATTTTCACTGGTATGAGATGAAGTCTCAGTGTATCTTTGACTTGCATTTCCCTAATTACTAATGATGTTACTAACATTTTCTCATATATTTGTTAACCATTGTATTTCTTCTTTTGTTTATTTTTGGTACTTGGGATTGAACACAGAGTTGCTTAATCACTGAGCCACATCTCCAGTCCTTTTTTGTTTGTTTTATTTGTTTGTTAGGGTCTTGCTAAGTTGTGTGTTAAGGCCTTACTAAGTTGCCAAGGCTGACTTTGAACTTGCAATCCTCCTGCCACAGCCTCCCAAATTGCTGGGATTATATACTCGCATGCAATACCATGCCCAGCTGTATTTTTTTATTTTAAGAATTGTATGCTTAATTTATTCACCCAATTATTGAGTTATTTGATTTTTTGGTGTAAAGGTTTTTGAGTTATTTATATATTCTAGATATTAATCCTTGGTTGGAAGAGTAACTAGCACAGATTTTCTCCCATTACTCTCATATTACTAATTGTTTACTTTGCTGTGCAGAAGCTTTTTAATTTGATGTCATCACATTGATTAACTTTTATTTTATTTTTATTGTTTCCCGAGTTTTGGGTATCCTATCAAGAAAGCCTGTGCCTATATACTGGAGTGTTGACACTAAGTTTTCTTCTGGGAGTTCATATTTTCTGATCTAATTCTTAGGTCTTTGATCCATTTTGAATTGATTTTTGTGCAGGGTGAGGTATAAGGTTCTAGTTTCATTCTGATACATATGGATAACTAGTTTTCTGGCACCATTTGCTAAAAAGTCTATCTTTTCTCCAATTTATGCTTTTGGCACCTTTGTCAAGTATCAAGTAGCTACACGTATGTACAAGTACTTGGGTTTGTCTCTGTCTTCTATTCTGTACCATTGATCTATGTGTCTGTTTTTATACCAATACCATGCAGTTTGTTATTGGAGCTCTGTAGTGTAATTTGAAGTCATGTATTGTGATACAACCAGCATTGCTTTTGCGGTTAGAACTGTTTTGACTATTCTTGGTCTTTTATTCTTCCAAATGAATTTCAGGACTGTTTTTTCTCATTCTGTGAAGAATGTCATTGGTATTTTGATGGGGATTGCATTGTATGTATACATTGCCTTTGGTAGTATGGCCATTTTAACAATATTAATTCTGCCTATCCATGAACATGGGAGAGCTTTCCATCTTCTGAGGTCTTCAATTTCTTTCTTCAGTGTTCTATAGCTTTCATTGTAGAGGTCTTTCACCTCTTTGGTTACATTTATTACTAGGCACTTTATTTGTTTGAGGCTATTGTTAATAGAATTGTTTTCCTGATTTCTTTCTCAGCAGGTTTGTTGTTGATATATAGGAAAGTTATTGATTTTTGTGTGTTGATTTTGTAACCTGCTACTTTGACAAATTTATTAGGTCTAGAATTTCTAGCACTATATTAAACAGGAGGGGTGAGCGTAGACATCCTTGTCTTGTCCCAGATTTTAAAGGAAATGCTTTCATTTTTTTTCCACATTTATTATGAGGTTGGCTTTGGATTTTTCCTTCTATTCGTATTTTCTTCAGTGTTTTACAAAAGGGAGCTGTTCTTTGTCAAAGGCATTCTTTGCTTTTATTGAGAAGAATAAGTAACTTTTGTACTTAATCCTATTTATGTGATAAATTAAATTTATTGATTTGCATATCTTAAGCCATCTTTGCATCTCTGGGATAAAACCACTTGGTTGGGTACAATCTTATTATGTTGTTGAAACTGATTTTCTAATATTTCATTATTTTTGCATCTAATCTCATCAAGGATATTGGTCTGTAGTTTTGTTTTCTTGATGTGTCCTTATCTGTTTTAGTATAAGTGTGATACTGGCTCCATAGAATTAATTTAGAAGTTTCCTATCCCTTTGTATTGCATGGAATAATTTTAGGAGCATTGTAATTATTTCTTCTTTAAAGGATTGGTAGAATTCAGCTGAGAATCCTTCTTGTCTTGGGCTTTTCCTGGTTTAAAAGCTTTTTATTACTGCATCTATTTCATTGTTAGTTATTGGTCTGTTTAGGTTTTCTATGTCTTCTTGATTCAGTTTTGAGAGATCATATTTCTTCTAGAAATGTATCCATTTCTTCTAGATTTTCCAATTTATTGGGATATAAAATTTCAAAATAATTCCTAATAATCTGCTGGATTCCTGTGATGTCTGTGGGGATTTTTACTTTTTCATCTCTAATTTTATTAATATTGATTTTCTCTCTTTCCTTTGGTTAGTTTGGCTAGGTCTTATCAGTCTGTTTATCTTTTCACAGAATCTACTCTGTTTCTTTGACCATTTATATTTTTATCCTCAATTTCATTGATTTTGACTCTGATCTTCATTATTTACTTCCTTCAACTGGTTTCTAAATTGCTTTTTTCTTTTCTTTCAAGGGTCTTGAGAAGTATCATTAGGTTGTTTATTTAGGATCATTCTGATTTTCTTATGTAGGCACTCATAGCTTAGAACTGCCTTTGTAGTGTCCCAGATGTTTTAGTATGTTGTATCACTATTCTCATTTGAGCCAAAGAATTATTTTATTTCTCCCTTGAATTCTTCTATCACCCATTCATCATCCAAAGGTGTATTATTCAATCTCCATGTGTTTATATAATTTCTGTAGGGTTTTGTTGTATTGATTTCTAATTTCATTCCACTATGATCTGATAAGATGGAAGGAATTATATCAATTTTTTGTATTTGCTGAGAGTTGCTTTGTGACTAAACTATGGTCTATTTTGAGAAGGTTCCATGAGTTGCTGAGAAGAAAAGTGTATTTGGCTATTGTTGGACAAAATATTCTATAGATATCTGTTAAGTCCATTTGATTTATATTATTTTCAGGTCCAAAGAGTCTACCAAATTTGTGTCTGAATGACCTATCTAATGGTGACAGAGTTGTGTTTAAATCATTCAGTATTATTGTACTATGGTCTATCTGAGTCTTCCATTTGAGTAGTGTCTCTTTTATATAATAAGTTGCACCCATATTTGAACATAAATATTCATTATTGTTAGATTTTCTTGTTGGATTGTTCCCTTTAACAGTATGAAGTGACCTTTGTCACCTTTAATTTTGGTTTGAAGTCATCTTTGTCAGATATGATAGCAACTACTCCTGCTTATTTTGGGGTTTCATTCACATTCTATATATTTTTCCATCCTTTCACTTTCAGCCTGTGTCTATCCTTGCTTGTATGGAGTGTCTCTGGTAAACAACATATAGTTGGTTCTTGATTTTTAATCCATTCTACCAGCCTGTTTCTTTTAATTGAAGAATTGAGACCATTTATATTCAATGTAATCAGAGAGATGTTTATTATTTCCTACCATTTTGATTTATTTATAATTTTTACTTTTGATCCTTTTCTGGATGTTCATCTCATTCTCAAGGTTTGGAAAATTTTCTGGTATTATTTTTTGAAGAGGTTATTGATTCCCTCAGACTGCACCTCAATTTCAATGATTCTTAAATTTGGTCACTTAATGCTGTCCCAGAGTTCTGGTATATTCTAATAATGGTTATTTATTTTCTTTAATGCTGTATGAATATTCAAGTCTGGCCACTTTGTATTGCAATGCTGAGATACTTTCTTCAGCATGATCTACTCTATTAGAGAGATTTTAAATTGAACATTTTGTTTGGTTTACTGTGTCTTCCATTTCCAAGATTTATGTTTGTTTTTATTTTTAACATTTCTATCTTATTAGATCTCTCATTCCTGTCCTGTACTGACTTCCTTAATTTATTCAGTTGTTTTTCTGGGTTCTCTTGGAATTCATTTATCATTTTAAATGTTTCTTTTAAACTCAATTTGATATTTCATCCACTTCAGTATCTTTGGGGTCATTACCTGGTGAATCATGGACTTTAGGAGGTGTAACGTTCCTTTGTTTTTTAATATTTTTGTATTTCTGTGTTGGGTTTTATGCATCTATTGGGAGGCATTTTTCTGCCTCTTTTCTGCTTCAACCTTTTTAGGGCACAGTCTTTACTTGCCAAAGTGATAGAGTGCTTTCCTGGCATGTATGAGATACTGGGTTCAATTCTCAGTGCTGCGTATAAATAAATAAATAAAATAAAGGTTCATTGAAAACTAAAAAAAAAAAACCTGTGTGTGTGTGTATATATACATGTACATATATATACATATTTTTAAGTGCCCTTTAGTGGTCTGAATTGAGATCCCCTTCATAAGTATGGCATCCACAGGCTTTGTGTTAATCCTATTTTTGCTGTAGCAGTGGATGTCCATAGGTGGGATTTGGGGGTCCACCATTACCTGTTTGTACTTGGGGCCTGGTAATAGGTTGGATTATTGCCTCTTCTAGTCTTTGTGTTAAAGTACAGCTAAAGATTGAGCATCATTAGTTTGTGTGTAGAGCAAGGTATGCTGTTTTTGGTTGAATTTAGTACAACATTAGAGTCTCTAGCCTGTGAAATTGTATTGTCTCTGTAAGTTACAAGCATCTCTCAGCATATGGCAAAATAAACAAGAGCAACAACCAATGCAAATAATATATAACATTAAAATAAATATTCAGTTCTTCTTATGACACCTACAACCTGAATTATCAAAAAAAAAAAAAACAGGATTGGTGGGGTTTTACAAAATGTGCCAACTATGTCATCCACATCAGTAATAATTTCATCAGCATTAATAATAGGACCAGAAGTTATACAAACCAATTCTAAATGATGATAAAAATATAGTCAGTTAAGAAAAGATGAAATGTCCTAGGAAGTAGAAAAGAGTTTACAATTTTAAAAAGTGAACAGAGAGAATGCAGAATGATGTAGCAGGTGATAGTTATAAGGGAGGAAGAGAAAAATAAAAACAAAGTAAAAAGAAAGAAAAT
>JAJEJO010002510.1:0-30584 GCA_020662805.1 Glaucomys volans | reverse complement strand
AATCCTATTTATGTGATAAATTAAATTTATTGATTTGCATATCTTAAGCCATCTTTGCATCTCTGGGATAAAACCACTTGGTTGGGTACAATCTTATTATGTTGTTGAACCTGATTTTCTAATATTTCATTATTTTTGCATCTAATCTCATCAAGGATATTGGTCTGTAGTTTTGTTTTCTTGATGTGTCCTTATCTGCTTTAGTATAAGTGTGATACTGGCTCCATAGAATTAATTTAGAAGTTTCCTATCCCTTTCTATTGCATGGAATAATTTTAGGAGCATTGTAATTATTTCTTCTTTAAAGGATTGGTAGAATTCAGCTGAGAATCCTTCTTGTCTTGGGCTTTTCCTGGTTTAAAAGCTTTTTATTACTGCATCTATTTCATTGTTAGTTATTGGTCTGTTTAGGTTTTCTATGTCTTCTTGATTCAGTTTTGAGAGATCATATTTCTTCTAGAAATGTATCCATTTCTTCTAGATTTTCCAATTTATTGGGATATAAAATTTCAAAATAATTCCTAATAATCTGCTGGATTCCTGCGATGTCTGTGGGGATTTTTACTTTTTCATCTCTAATTTTATTAATATTGATTTTCTCTCTTTCCTTTGGTTAGTTTGGCTAGGTCTTATCAGTCTGTTTATCTTTTCACAGAATCTACTGTTTCTTTGACCATTTATATTTTTATCCTCAATTTCATTGATTTTGACTCTGATCTTCATTATTTACTTCCTTCAACTGGTTTCTAAATTGCTTTTTTCTTTTCTTTCAAGGGTCTTGAGAAGTATCATTAGGTTGTTTATTTAGGATCATTCTGATTTTCTTATGTAGACACTCATAGCTTAGAACTGCCTTTGTAGTGTCCCAGATGTTTTAGTATGTTGTATCACTATTCTCATTTGAGCCAAAGAATTATTTTATTTCTCCCTTGAATTCTTCTATCACCCATTCATCATCCAAAGGTGTATTATTCAATCTCCATGTGTTTATATAATTTCTGTAGGGTTTTGTTGTATTGATTTCTAATTTCATTCCACTATGATCTGATAAGATGGAAGGAATTATATCAATTTTTTGTATTTGCTGAGAGTTGCTTTGTGACTAAACTATGGTCTATTTTGAGAAGGTTCCATGAGTTGCTGAGAAGAAAAGTGTATTTGGCTATTGTTGGACGAAATATTCTATAGATATCTGTTAAGTCCATTTGATTTATATTATTTTCAGGTCCAAAGAGTCTACCAAATTTGTGTCTGAATGACCTATCTAATGGTGACAGAGTTGTGTTTAAATCATTCAGTATTATTGTACTATGGTCTATCTGAGTCTTCCATTTGAGTAGTGTCTCTTTTATATAATAAGTTGCACCCATATTTGAACATAAATATTCATTATTGTTAGATCTTCTTGTTGGATTGTTCCCTTTAACAGTATGAAATGACCTTTGTCACCCTTAATTTTGGTTTGAAGTCATCTTTGTCAGATATGATAGTAACTACTCCTGCTTATTTTGGGGTTTCATTCACTTTCTATATATTTTTCCATCCTTTCACTTTCAGCCTGTGTCTATCCTTGCTTGTATGGAGTGTCTCTGGTAAACAACATATAGTTGGTTCTTGATTTTTAATCCATTCTACCAGCCTGTTTCTTTTAATTGAAGAATTGAGACCATTTATATTCAATGTAATCACAGAGATGTTTATTATTTCCTACCATTTTGATTTATTTATAATTTTTACTTTTGATCCTTTTCTGGATGTTCATCTCATTCTCAAGGTTTGAAATTTTCTGGTATTATTTCTTGAAGAGGTTATTGATTCCCTCAGACTGCACCTCAATTTCAATGATTCTTAAATTTGGTCACAATGCTGTCCCAGAGTTCTGGTATATTCTAATAATGGTTATTTATTTTCTTTAATGCTGTATGAATATTCAAGTCTGGCCACTTTGTATTGCAATGCTGAGATACTTTCTTCAGCATGATCTACTCTATTAGAGAGATTTTAAATTGAACATTTTGTTTGGTTTACTGTGTCTTCCATTTCCAAGATTTATGTTTGTTTTTATTTTCAACATTTCTATCTTATTAGATCTCTCATTCCTGTCCTGTACTGACTTCCTTAATTTACTCAGTTGTTTTTCTGGGTTCTCTTGGAATTCATTTATCATTTTAAATGTTTCTTTTAAACTCAATTTGATATTTCATCCACTTCAGTATCTTTGGGGTCATTACCTGGTGAATCATGGACTTTAGGAGGTGTAACGTTCCTTTGTTTTTTAATATTTTTGTATTTCTGTGTTGGGTTTTATGCATCTATTGGGAGGCATTTTTCTGCCTCTTTTCTGCTTCAACCTTTTTAGGGCACAGTCTTTACTTGCCAAAGTGATAGAGTGCTTGCCTGGCATGTATGAGATACTGGGTTCAATTCTCAGTGCTGTGTATAAATAAATAAATAAAATAAAGGTTCATTGAAAACTAAAAAAAAAAAAAACCTCTGTGTGTGTGTATATATACATGTACATATATATACATATTTTTAAGTGCCCTTTAGTGGTCTGAATTGAGATCCCCTTCATAAGTATGGCATCCACAGGCTTTGTGTTAATCCTATTTTTGCTGTAGCAGTGGATGTCCATAGGTGGGATTTGGGGGTCCACCATTACCTGTTTGTACTTGGGGCCTGGTAATAGGTTGGGTTATTGCCTCTTCTAGTCTTTGTGTTAAAGTACAGCTAAAGATTGAGCATCATTAGTTTGTGTGTAGAGCAAGGTATGCTGTTTTTGGTTGAATTTAGTACAACATTAGAGTCTCTAGCCTGTGAAATTGTATTGTCTCTGTAAGTTACAAGCATCTCTCAGCATATGGC
This sequence comes from Glaucomys volans, assembly GCA_020662805.1. Taxonomy (NCBI): domain Eukaryota; kingdom Metazoa; phylum Chordata; class Mammalia; order Rodentia; family Sciuridae; genus Glaucomys; species Glaucomys volans. The sequence goes on along the minus strand of JAJEJO010002510.1, from coordinate 27,719 downwards.
AAAATAAACAAGAGCAACAACCAATGCAAATAATATATAACATTAAAATAAATATTCAGTTCTTCTTATGACACCTACAACCTGAATTATCAAAAAAAAAAAAAAACAGGATTGGTGGGGTTTTACAAAATGTGCCAACTATGTCATCCACATCAGTAATAATTTCATCAGCATTAATAATAGGACCAGAAGTTAAACAAACCAATTCTAAATGATGATAAAAATATAGTCAGTTAAGAAAAGATGAAATGTCCTAGGAAGTAGAAAAGAGCTTACAATTTTAAAAAGTGAACAGAGAGAATGCAGAATGATGTAGCAGGTGATAGTTATAAGGGAGGAAGAGAAAAATAAAAACAAAGTAAAAAGAAAGAAAATGAGAACAATAGAAATAAGTTGTTAGCAGAACAGAGGAATGAGAAAAACAAATGAGAACAAAATAAAACAAAACCAAAATAAACAAACTGAAAAAGTCCTGACCTTCAAAAGACAAGGTAATAAAAAGAATTACATTAAAAATGTTCAAAATAAGAAAAAATAAATATGTATATATGTCCCTGAATTAATCGGTACATCAAGAACACCCCCGTCTCTCTCTCTCTCTCTCTCACACACACAAAGAAGAAGAAAGAAAGAGAAAGAAAGAAAGAGAAAGAAAGAAAGAAAGAAAGAAAGAAAGAAAGAAAGAAAGAGAGAGAAAGAAAAAGAAAGAAAGACTGAATCTTAATGAAAAATGATGGCATCATTTTCACTGAGATAGTCAAACTAGTTGACAAGAATGGATGATCACTGTCTATGGCCAAATGTATTTCTTTCCATTTCTTCTTGAGCTATGTACTAATAACAAAGGCTGTGGGTTATTAACCCCTTCTGTTTTTTGTGTTGCTTTCTAAGCTGCCAGATGGAGTGGCCAAAGTCTGAAGCTGGTTGAAATAATTCTGTTTCCCTTCTCACCAGCATGAGGTAGGACAGAGTGAGGAGAAGAGTCAGTTGGAATTTTGTCTGCACAAACCAGACCAGCAGTCCCAGGGAGTTCTATGAAAGGAGTTTCAGCAGGTAGGGCTTAGGTCTAATCTGACCTTAGAGGCTTTATTGAGTGGCATCTTCTCAGAGAGATTACATCAACATACCCCTGGTGCCTGGCAGTTGTCAATCTTTGTCAGGAATCTGGATTTCAGAAGCCTCCCAAGAATTCTACTCATGGGACAGGGGAGCCAATCCTCCATATACTCTTCTACTCAGGAATGCAGCCTTCCCATACTAATTCCCTGTGTGTATTCACAGTTGGCTCTTTAGTTTCTCAACCCACTTCAGCTACTTATGTGAGTCACCAGACTCAAAGGAGAAAACCAGTTGGGCTCCCTACTTTTCTGACTTGAATACCCCTGGGTACAACTTTCTCTGTACCTATTTCACTCATTCTGCTAGGTACAACCTAGGCCATAAGGCAGGTGCTTGCTGGGACAGTGTGGGACTGTTTGCTATGATCTCCTGGCTCTTGCATCACCAGCTACAGCGTGACCATCTCAAGATGTCTCCACCTCAGCTCTCTCAGGCCAGTTGGGAAACATAGAGCCCTTTTCAAGCACCAGTGTACGTTCAGTCTCTGGATCAGCTGAATTCTGACCTCTTTTCTGATCTCAGATCTTTCCATACTAAATCTGTTCCTTTGTGTGTTTTCCCTCTCTCTGGAGTGAACCAGTGCTACTACAGCTGCCACTGCTATTACCTACTTGGCTCCAATGTGCTCTTTCTTTGTTTAAAATATCCAAAGTTATGAGCCTCAAAGATACTATCTAATATTGAATTTTAGTGAAATCCCTTTTTCTCCTACTTCACTAAGGAGCAGTACTTCCACTGATTGACTCTTGAGCCACAGAGCAACTAGGAATGCAACCTTCCTCTGAACCACCATCTTGAGTCACAACTCTCCTAGCCAAAATTTATTAGTTTTCACAAATTTCTTTATCTCTCTCCTTATTTCCTATGCTTTGTTGTTCCTTCCATATACACATATACCCTACAGGCAATTTTATTTTACAACAGTTTTATTTAAGGAAAAATCCACAAAGATAATGCAAAGTACCCATATATGCCACAGCCATTTTTCTCTGTTTTTGGTATTTTCCATTAGCATGGTACATTAGTCACAACGAATGAGCTACTAGTCATGCATTATTATTAACTAAATTGCCTTAGTTTTACCAAATGTCCTTATTCTGTTTCAGGATTTCATCCAGGATACTACATTACATTTAATTATAATGTCTGCATAGATTCCCCTGGGCTGTGGGTTTTTCAAACTTTCCTTGTTCTTGATGATCTTGAAAGTGCTGATGAGTAATGATCAAGTATTTTGTAGGATTTTCACTTGTTGGAATTTTGTCTGATAGTATCCTTGTAACTAGACTGTGGTTATGTATTGTGGGGAGAAAGATGAGAGGTAAGGTATTCTCATCACATCCTATTAAGGGTACCTTCTGACTACATGGCTTACCACTGTTCAGTGCTGATCTAGATCATCTGTCTGAGGTAGGGTTTCCAAACTTCCTCTATAAAGTTACTCTTCCTTTCCTCCATTGCACCTTGTACTGCTTGGAAAGATATCAGTGTCCACAGTTCATACTGAAGGAGTATGGAAGTTAGCCTCTACTAATTTGAAAACAGGGCATCTACACAAATAATTTGGACTTCTGCATGGGAGATTGGTCTACTCTTCCCTGTGAATTTAATCAATAATTTACTTAGGTTGCTCTCAATTCATATATATTAATTTAGTTTGTTGCTCATATTATTCCAGATTTGATCATTGGGAGCACTTCAGTATCTCCGATATACCCCCCATTCTTATGTTTTTTTTTTATTTGATTACTAAAAGACAACTCAGGCTCAAGATATTTTCTGCCTCAGTCTTGGAATCAGCCATTTCTTCAGGGAGCCCTGGTATTTGGGTAGGATTTGTGTTGAATCTATATGTTTTGAGGTCATTGGTCATTTTAACAATATTATTCTGACTCAGGAGCATGGGATATCTTTCCTTTTTTGTATTTCTTTTACAATTTTTTTTCTCAATGTTTTATAATTTTCATTCCAGAGATCTTTTATTTCCTGTGTTAAATTTATTCCTATTTTAATTTTTATAGGTACATATGGATTTTCTTAAATTTTTAGAAAGTTCATTGTTGATATATTAAAGTGCTACATGTGTGTGTGTTGTTTTGTAACTTGAATCTTTACCTACTGGTTCTAAGAATTTTGGAGGAATCTTTGGGTTTTTCCATATGCATAATGTCATCCTGTTAACAGGGATAATTTAATTTTTTCCTTTCCAATTTGGATGTTCTTTTTTTTTTTTTTTTTCCTCATTGCTATACTAAAATACCTAGTAGTATTTTAAATAAGAGTAGAGAAAATGAAGGTCCTTTCCTTCTTTCCAATTTTACAGGAAACACTTTTCTGCTTTTCTCTGTTCATTGGCTGTGATTTCTTGATATATAGCCTTAGTATTTTGAGGTGCATTTCTATATCTAATTTGTTGGGAGTTTTTTTTATTTGTTTGTTTGTTTTTTACAGACTGTATTTTGATTCATTGTACACAAATGGAGTACAACTTTTCATTTCTATGGTTGTGCATGATGTAGATTCATACCACTCATGTAATCATACATGTACATAGGGTAATGATGTCTGTCTCATTGCACCATTTTTCATACCCCCTCTCATTTCCCTCTACATAATCTAAAGTTCCTCCATTCTTCTCTCACCCCCCCACACCCCCAACGTGTTATATATCATCATCCACTTATCAAGGAAAACATTTGACCTTTGGTTTTTGGGGATTGACTTGTTTCACTTAGCATGATATTCTCCAATTCTATTGTCAGGAAGCAATGTCAAATTTTATTAAATGCCTTTTCTGCACCTATTGATTTGAGCCAATGATTTTTGTTCTCATTCTGTTGATATATTGTATCACATTTGTTGATCTGTGTATAGCAAGCCCTCCTTGCTTTTCTGGGATGAATCCCACATAACAACAATGAATAATTTTTTAGATACTGTTGAATTCATTTTTAGAGTATTTTCTCAAAAAAGTTTGCATCTATGTTCATCAGAGATATGGGTCTATAATTATATTTTTTGTTTTATCTTTGTCTAATATTGGTATCAAGGAAACGTGGGCATTAAGAAAAAGAATTCCTTCCATCTTGATTTTTTTGGAATACTTTAAAAAGAATGAGTTTTTCCTTAAATATTTTGAATAATTCAGCAGTGAAAAAACCAAGTCTTGAACTTTGTTTTGGTTTAGATGAGAAATTTTTAATTACTGGTTAATTTCATTATTGGCCTATTTTGATTATATTTCTTTTTTATACAATTTGGATAAACTGTGTGTGTTCAGATACATACCCATTTTATCTAGGTTTTCCAGGTTTTAGCATATAATTAATTGCTCAAATTTCTTATGACTCTTTGTATTTCTGTAGCATCTGTTGCAAAATCTCCTTTTTAAATCTCTGATTTTACTTATTTGAATCTTCTCTCCTATTTTTCTTCTCATTAAAGATATGTCAATTTTGTTTATCCTGTGTTTCATTGGTGATTTGCATTATTAGTTTCAACTTTATTTTCTCTCTGATCTTGATTTTTTTTTCCTTTTCTAATTTTGGGTTTAGTCAGTTTGTGTTATTCTGTCCAATTCCAGAATTTATTCCCATGACTAGGCAATCACTACCAATTATATAAGGTTATAAAACCAAAGCCCCAGTTATTAACATAATGTGATTGTTTCTGCATTGTTTTTCATACACATATGTGCCTTTTGTCTCAGAGAAATTTAAAACTGGGGGAAGATTCAAGTGTTCTAGAAAGACTTTTGAAAGACTCTAGACTTAAAAATTGTAACTACACTGTTGGAATATAGTTCAGTGGTAGAGTGCTTGCCTAGGATGTGCAATGCCCTAGGTTCAATCCTTAGAACCAAAGGAAAAAAATGTTAAGTATAGACATAACCATTTATAAATTTAAGAATCATGTGGCACCTATAAATTAAGGATACTTACCAATCAACTGATAAAAATAAAAGGAGATTTAAGAAGCTCCACTCCAGGGAATATAAAGTAGAGGCACTACTCCCTCCTCCTCCCTCTAATTACAACTAAAAATCCTGTATATTACATGTGAATTAACATAAGGAGACTGAAAGATGGAACCAAGGCAGATGAACTGTGTGCCTCAAGACATACAGAATAACACGGTGAAGAGTTATATTATTGTTTTGTTCTTTCTTTCTCCTCTTATCCCCATCTTGAAGCTAAATAAGCTGACAGTCCAGAAATACCAATGTGTATAGATCAAAAAGCAGTCCCAGTAAGTCTTCTATCTCTAGTCAAAGAAGATCAGGCAGCCCAACAAGACAGAAGACTTTTTAAACAATCTGCTCCAGGAAAGAACCACCAAAGGAGGATGAGGAAGAAGAAAAAAAAATACAGGGGAAGGGGAGAAACAGATTGAATATGAGGTGTTCTCCAAAATCTCATGGGACAATATGGCAATTGGTTAAAGGATTATATTACCAGAATTGTAACCTAATCAGTAGGTTGGTCTACTGGATTATGAAAAAAAAACTGTTATTCTGCATGGTAACTGTTTGGGTTTACATTGAGTCCTTCTCTTTCTACTTCCCAGATACCATGAGCTGAGCACCCTTTCTTGATCACACCCTTCTGCCATGATATTCTGCCTCATTTTAGGCCCAAATGACATTGGACTGAACCTCTGAAACCCAGGAGCCAAAATAAACTTTTCCTCCTCAAAGTGGTTATCAGGTATGTTGGTCAGAGCAACAAAAAACTGACTAACACAAAGAGGGAAAATAAAGTCTAGTCTTCTTCCTCAAGTGGCAATAAGATACTTTAAAACTCCTAAAGGAGCAGAGTCAAAGAAGGCTAAGTAGGGAGCTGTGACTGTTATTCCCACAGGTAAAGAAGCCCCATCTGCAGTCCTAGGAGAGACTTTGTGTGATGCCTAACACCTACCTGGCATTAATGAAGTACTGCTCCTCATCCCACCCACTTTTGTTGGTGTCAGAAGCAGCCTAATGCAATTTCTGACCCTATGGTGTCAGTGAAGACCACGTGAGGAACAGGATCTGAGGATCTGAACACTGTTCAGCAATAATGAGGAGCCCTCCTGTTTAGGTTCAAACAAGGTGAGTGAGGAGTAGGAATTTCTACCTCTGCCTTATAGTAACAGAGTGGTGTGTTTGGTTTATAAGAACATTATAAAGGAGGAAGTTTCTTTGGGTCTCATAGATGGCTGATTCTAATGCTGCGCACCCAAAGTGTGGCAGAACATCCAGGCAGTAGAGTCTGATGGAGGAAGGCAGGTCGAACATGGGCCTCAGGAAGCAGGGAGAGAGAGCTTCAGTCTCCAGGAACAAACTATACACCCCAAAGGCACATCTCCAAGGACCCACCTCCTCCAGACACACTCTGCCTGCCTACAGTTACCATCAAGTTCATCCCTATGAGGGGATTAACACATTTTTTTATGCTAAGGCTCTCAAAAATCAATCATTTCACCTCTAAACTTTCTTGCATTTTCTCACACATGAGCTTTTGGGGACACGTAATATCTAAACCATGTGATGGTGCCTCACCTTCTGCTAAGCAAAAGCCAGCAAAAATATAAAGGCTAAAATAATAACCAATCTCATAGTATAAACTGGCTTTAAGTAAATAAAAGATTCTTGTCATATAATGAAGATCTTCAACTGAATGACAAAAAGATGACACAAGTGCCATTACAAATGTACTTGAGATATTAAGATTTTAAAAATATAAATCTCAGAAAGGGAAAGAAAATATATAAAGAACCAAATAGAAATTTTAGGATTGAAAAATAAATACAGTAACTGAAATGCAAAGCTCAGTGAATGAATTCACCAGAAGAGACAAGGGATTAATACAGAGGAATATATAACAATAGAAATGACCCATTCTGAATAAAGGAGAAAATAAACTGGGAAAAATAAACACAGCCCTTTACTTTTGAAGAATAATAAATCACATATTGTTCATCTCATTGGATTCCCTCAAAAAAGAAGTGATCAGAATCTGCAGGGATCAATAAGAAAGTGACAAGTATATTTTAAAGGTTAAATTGTCAATACAGAATTCTATACCCAGCAAAAACAACTTTTAGGAATAAAAAAAACCCCAGGACATTCTTAGATAGAAATAAAATTAAGAAGTTCTTGCCAGCATATCAACACTAAAAATGGGTCAAAGAAATATAACACCAGTAAAATGACGTACCAGGAGACAATGATAAATTTTGTACGTGTAATAACCTTAACAATCATTTAAAAGGCAAATATTGGAAGAGTGGTTTTAAAAACGCAATATACTGTGTGCTATTTACAATGAACTTTAAAGATAATGGTATAGTCAACTTTAAAAAATCAAAGATAGGAAAAAATACCATGCAAAAATTAATCAAAAGAAAAAAGGAATGGCTGTATTTATATGAATGTAAGCCATAGATCCAACAAAATTACCAGAAACAGAGAGGGGTCTTATAAAAGGACTGATCTACCAAGAAGATATAGGAATCTTAAATGTGTACATAATGAACAATCGAGCTGGAAAATATGTGACGAGGTACAGGTCTGAAAGAAGGAATAGACGAATCAGTTCATTATAGTTGGAGTGGTCATCACCCTTCACTCAACAATTGGACAGAAAGACCCCAAAGACTATGGAAGATCTAAAGAGCAAAATGAAAGAATAGTGTGTAATTAATATTTATAGAACATTCTACCCAACAGCATCAAAATATTCTTTTCAAGTGCTCAGACCATTTATCAAAATAGACTCCAGGAAAAAAAAAAACCTCAACAAAAATTCAAAAGCACTGTTTCAGTCAGCTTTTTCACTGCTATGACCAAAAGACCCGACAAGAACAATTTTAAGGCTGAAAAGTTTATTTGGGGGCTCACAGTTTCAGAGGTCTCAGTCCATAGACAGCTGACTCCATTCTTTGGGGCCTGAGGTGAGGCAGAACAACATGTCAGAATGTGATGGAGGAGAGCAGCTTAAGACAGCACACCAGGAAGCAGATATAGAGAACTCGTCTCATGGTGACAAAATATAAACCCCAAAAAGGCACACTCCCAAGGACCCACCTCCTCCTGTCACACCCTACCTGCCTAAAGCTACCATTCAGTTAATTGCAATCAGGGGATCAATGCTCTGATTAGGTTAAGAGTTGAAAAACCCACTCATATCCCTCTACACTTTCTTACATTGTCTCATACATGAGCACTTGGGGGACATCTCATATTTAAAACAATAGGCACTGAAGTACCACAGAGTGTCTTTTTCAACAACAACAAAAAAACAAACTAATAGAAATAATGACAGGCATTTTATAAGACATGGTCAAAGAGAAAGTCTCTAAAAAATATTTAATTTATTAAACTTAATGAACATTTTTACTGAATATCTAAATTTGTGAGACCCATCCAAAACCAAACTGACAGGGAAATTTACAGCACTGAGTGAATGCATTTCTCTTTTCTAAGAGGAAGTCTTAAATCATTAATTTAAGCACCCAGCTCAAAAACCTAAAGAAGAAGTAAAAGGTAACCCAAAGCAAGCAGAAAATAATTAAGTGCAAAAATCAATGAAATTGAAAACAGAGAAACACCAGAATGAAACAAGTAACTATCTTTGAAAAAATACAATTGACAAACCTTGAAAATGACTGTCAAAAATAAGAGAACTTACCTGTACAAGCAATGAAATGGGGTATCACTTTAGTACTACAGATCTCAAAAGGATAATAGGTAAACTTTGAGTAACTCTATACACATTCATTTAACAACTAAGATAAACTGGATCACTTTCTTGGAAAACACAAGGTACTCTAACTTACTTAATATAAAATGGATCATTGGAATAACCTCAAAAGTACAAAAATTAAACTCATTACTTAAAAATTAAAGTACTCATTACTTAAATAGGAGTCCTCTGGGGCTCCCTTAGAATTCTACTAAGTATATAAAGACATACCAGAAATTCTAGATAATCTCTGAGAAAATTGAAGACAAAGGAACATTTCCCAACCCATTTTATGATGTTAGAACAACTTGAGACCAAAATTTGCTCTGCAAATTGATAAATGCAAAATTCATACATTAAAAAAAATAAAATTAAAAGATAAAATTTGCAAAAATGCTTGGCAGGTTCTAAGAGCATAACAACAAAGAAAACTACAAAGCAAAATCTCTCATGAATATGAGACCAAAATACCTTTAATGATGAATGACTTTTCTCCTGGTCTTGAGAAAATGACAAAGATGTCAGCTCTCGTGACTCTTCTTCAATATAGTGCTGTATATTATATTCTACTCCCTGCAATTAGGTAATAACAGGAAATATATAGAGGTTGAAAACAAAAGAAGAAAACTGTTTTTATTTGAAAAATCATGATTGTGTACATAAAATCTCCAAAATTAAAACAAAAGACAAAAAAATAAATTAGTAGAAGGCAAACTGAATGAATTTTTAGAAAATTATACTGCTCTAAAAGCCCCTTCCAACTGAGTGCACAACTACAATGATTTCAAAATTTTAAAGTTTAAAAAGTAAAATGTGACTGTATAACATACACCTGAGAAAAAGTCTAAATTTACTAAAGATTATTTTTGTTCTAATTAGTATCTAAATCTTTAAAAAATTTATATTACAAATTCATTAAATGTGGAACCTTTTATATAGAATATAAAGGAAAAGATAAAAATTATAAAACATTCACATAAATGAGAAAAGCTCTAAAGCCCTGAATATGTCAGAAGGGAAATTGCATGAATATTTTCCAAAAGAAACACATTGTTAGTCAATAAACATTATGACATTATGAAATGTCTAACTCAGTTATCAATCTGAAAAAAAAACACTGCGTATTTCTCAACTCTCCAGAAGAATACTGAAAAAAAATGCACCCTCCCATTTAACCTGAAAAGGAATTTGCAATTTCATCAACCTTTTGTCAATAATCTAAGCAAATTCTGAGTACATTTATTAAATAATTTTAAAAGATGATATTATGTCCCTTGCCTTGTTGCATAGTTTAGCAGTTTCCTAATTCATCTTCTTGCCCTTCCTTAGAACACTAGGATGTTAGTTTTTTCTAATTCTCAACTCTATATCCCTATGGGAAAGAATGGAATCTTAGAAAGGTCTAATAATACAGATCTCAGAGAAGTTTCAGGTATTTATAAGAAATAGTATCTTCAGAGATCTAAGATGGTTGAAAAGAGGCACCCAGACTCAGCCTCTCCCTCCACCTTGAACCACAAAAATAATAAATACATACTTGCCTTTTGGGGTGAGTGACCACAGGAGAACACTGGAACACACTGAGGGAGGTTCAAACCATGTAAGATTCAGAGACCTGGGACAACAGCATGGGAAGCCAAACAATGGACTGCAGTATCTGCTACCTCAGCTCCAGAGCCTGGGGGAGGGATAATCTCCCTTTTGTGGGGGAAAGAGTAAAACGGAGTTCCAGTAATCTCTAGCATTGCAGGTACTGGAAATCCTAACCATCAGAAAGTTTCAAAATCCTCAAAGGTTTGCAGCACAGTTAGGTAAGTAGGTTAGTTTGATCTGGAATGTCCCTTTAAAGCCTAATGTACTTAAATGCTTGGTCCCACAGTAGAATTTTCCAGAAGTGAGACTTTCAGAAAATGATCAGTTCATCTAACCTCATCAGTAGATTAATACATTTGATGGATTACTACTGTGGATTATTTGGAGATGTGACCTAGTTAGAGAAAGTGGGTTACAGGATGTGTGCTCCGGAGGGGTTATCTTGTCCCCAGCCCATTCCTCTGTCATTATCTCTGCTTCCTGACTGCCATCAGCTGCTAAGCTTTCTTCTGCCTTGCTTTTCCACCAAGATATTATACCACATTTCAGGCCAAGAGAAATGGAGCCAGCAAACTATAGATTGAAACCTCTGAAATTTGGAACCAAAATAAAATTTCCTCCTTTGTTTGTCAGGTAATTTGGTCACAGCGATGAAACGCTAACCCAGTAAACAATCTGAAATCGGCACAGGAGCCTTGCTTTGGAAAAGAGTCTCACATCATCTCTCAACAAATATCCAAAGTGCTGTATCCAGGAGACTTCTTGAGAAGGGACCATGGTCCCAGTTTGAACTAGTCTAGGAGTCATATTCCTATATCTGGGATTTCACAGACACTCCCTGGTGCAGGCTTGGGAGGCAGCTACTTTGAAAACATAACCTGTCCCAGCAAAGTGACTGTGACCTAAGCCCACTGGGTGCCTGAACTGGATGGGACATGTTATCAAGGTACCACCATTGAGAATGAGATCAAGGGACTTGCTCTCTGAGACTAAGGGGATGGTTAACTGCATGTGAGCCAGTGCCAGGAGTGAAGGTAGGCACCCATGTAGTTCTTGCCAACACCTCCCCCTGTACCACAGTAACTGACAAGGGGTGGGGGGAAGAACACCAAATTTCCTGCTGCGAACACACCCTTTAGCCACTGTGTAGCTCCAGTTGTCGCCTCACTCCTGGGCTTCTACAACAACAGAAGAAGTGGGAGAGAAAGACCCCAGTTCTAGATATTGCCAGCTGACCCAGCACATGTGAGGAATGCTGAGAGGAATTGTGCCAGGTGTTGGCCACAGTTCCATTACTAGCAGTGCTCTGCCACTGGAAGAGAGGAATAAGCTAGTTCCCGATGCTGCCCCATCCCTGCCCCCTTGTCTGACCATCCATTGCTGTCAGTACCAAGTGTGACCACCACAGAGGGGGTGCTAGAGTTCCTACCATCACCTCTCCTTGGGCAGCATCTGGCCTATACCTTTGCCTAGCTAGAGAATAGTGCTTCAGGTCCCTCACCACTGGAGAGACTGTCATTGCCAGAGGCCTTTCTTATTAGCAGAAACACCAGAAAGCTGGGAAACCATGTACCCAGGAAACCTCAGCATGACAAAGGCCACCAGTCCTGTTGTAGGTATAGACACACAGCACCTCACAGGCACTGCTGTGAGATACTTGCACCAAACTTCCTTTCTGAACTGCAAAAGCATTCCCACTCCTGTGTAAACTGCAAAATAGTGTCTCTCCAACTCCACCCTAATATGCACTATGCCCCATATCATTAATCACAGTCAAGCTAACTACAGGGCAACTGAACACAGTGCCCAGCCTGCACTTAAGCAAACATTGCAAAACATCTCAAGACACATCTCAAGAGAACAGCACTTACTAAGAAAGGCCACCCCATAAAAGTAGTAGGGATACCTAATCCACCAGATGGAAAAATCTCGGTATAGCCACACAAGAAATATGAAAGGAAGGCAATATGATGCTGCCAAGAGAACATAATAACTCTCCAGCAGCAGACTACGAAGAAACTGATATGGATGAAATGCCTGATGAAGAATTTAAAGCAATGAATATAAAGATGCCCAATGAAATCCAAGAGAATAAAGGGACAGTAAAATAAAGTCTGAAAGACAAGGCAGCATATGAATGAGAAATGCAGCAAAGTGATAGATTTTTAAAAATTTTTTTGTAGTTGGACACAATACTTTTATTTTGTTTATTTTTATGTGGTGCTGAGGATTGAACCCAGAACCTCACTTGTGTTAGGCAAGTGCTCTGCCACTGAGCTACAACCCTGACCCCAAGTAATAGATATTTATAAACGATAAAATAAAAATCTTGGAAATGAAGAGCTCAGGAAGTCAAAGGAAAAAAAAAAGCAGTTGAAAGCCTAGACTAGATCAAGTAGAAGAAAGAATAGCTGAACTTGAGGTCTTTTTAAATATCCTAATTGGACAATAAAAGAAAGAATGAAAAAAATCATTAAAGACCTATAGGACAACATTAAACAGACAATATTTGCATTTTTTAAATACTCAAAGGTAAGAAGAAGAAAAGTTAATGGCACAGAAACCCTCAACAAAATAATAGCAAGAAATTTTCCTAATTTTAGGGAAAATGTGAACATCCACATACAGGATTCTTGTAAGATCCCAAATACAAATGGCCAGAAAAGATCTTCACAATGGCATATTATAGTCAAACTATCAAAAGCAAAAGACAAATAAAAAATATAAAATCTACAAGTCGTACCTAAATGTATCCCCATTAGGCTAACGGCAGCATTTTCAGCAGAAACCTTAAAGCTCAGGAAGGAATGGAATGATGTATTTTCCATCCTGAAACAAATAACTGCCAAACAAGAATAATATAACCTTCAAAGATAACCTTCAGAAATAATGGAGAAATTAAAGACCTTCCAAGATAAGCACAACCAGAGAATTCATGACCACCAGACTAGCCTTACAAAAGGTGCTTAAAGGAATTCCACATTCAGAAGTGAAAGACACCTACCATCACGAACGCATGAGGAGTTATAATGCCACTAGAAGAATACATACACAAAAGAGCAACAGAAAAATAGGAGATATTGGCAATATACTAAACCATCAAATCAGAAAGATGAACAAGAGGAAGAACTAAGACTATTCTACACAACTAGAAGAAAACCAACAAAATAAGAGAAATACACCCTTACATATCAATAATAAACTCAAATATAAGTAAACTGACTTCTCCAGTTGAAAGGTAAACACAGGCTGAAGAGATAAAAAAACAAAAACCCAATATACACTAATCCACTCTCTACCAAAAAAAAGCCTCACCTCACAGTAAAGACTCACAGATGAAGTGAAATGATTATCCAAGCATATGGAAACCTGCACTTGTATCTCACAAAATAAACTTTAAGACAAAAACTGTAAAGGACCAAGCAATTCTCTATAAAATGATCAATTCAACAAGAAGATATCATGATTGTAAGTTGAAATGCACCTAATGTTGAAGCACCCAATTTTATAAAACAAACACTATTAGACCTAAAGGAAGAGATAGGATAGTGTAATAGTAGCCTAGAATAATAGTATAATAAGAGTGGTGGGGGGATTGGAGTGGAAGATGATGAATTAGAGGAAGGATGTGCATCCTAGCAGTTCCTCAGCATCAGACTTACAAAGTGGAAAGACTGATCCTTAGCAAGATGGTAACTAAGGAAACTCACCAAACTTAATACTGGACCGAAAAAGAAACCATAGAAACCAAGAAGTCAGAAATTTTGAACATAAGAAATAATATGCTAGAGACATAACAGCATGCTGGTGAGAGTAGGTGGCAGCTAGGGATGCTTGAGGGCAGGAACGAGTGCAGGCAGAGAGAGGACAATGTGCAAATTCCTAAAATGACTTGGAACCTGTGGAACCAAGAGGCTGAACCTACTGGACCCAGAGTCAGTTGGACAAGCAGATTAGTGAAAAACAACCAAAAATTTCTTGACTCATGGGTGGATAGTTTAGTAGGAAAGCTGGTGTGTGAACTGGCACCAATGTAGGAACTGTCTGTAAGCACTGCGTGGGAGCAAGCAGCACATCAGAAACTCATAAAGGAAGTTGCCAACAGTGGCCTGTCATGAACCTCAGAGTGTGCCTAGAAATAGGTGCAAAGAAAATTGTACCTGGTCCATACAGGGTCTAGATATCAAGGAAGAGAGAGTTTGCTTTGGGGCTCGTGCCCCAGAAGAGCTATTGGGAAAATGCCTATGGCAGACACAAAGGAGCATCTGTACCCCAGGACAGACACCCATTGACTTTTTATCATGGCAATGAATGTGAAACCTATAAAGGTCCATTCCCTATGCCCTCAAAGAGGATTTTGACTGGAGGCCACAGAGATATAGGCATTCATTAGAAATGGACAGCTCCCCAAAAAGGGGGGCATGGATCAAATCTCAAATATCAACTGACAGAGTTCCAAATGTCAGCCAAGACAAAAGCCCAACTACTGGAATTTCCAATTTATAACTCTGCACCATTCCCACCACAAGAATGCACAATTTTCAGCACTGCTCAGTCTATCCCACTCTATACTGGAAGACTGGAAGCTGAGAGCTACTATAACTAGCTTCGGCTCCTACCCACAACAGCTGGCAGCTAGGTGACAAACACAGACATTGGACTTAACAACCCATTAAGTGAACAGTTTTGTTCACTTCAGTGGAAACAAGCCCTTTCTCATTAAGATTTTTTTTTCCTTTCTTTTTTTTCTCACCTCTTTCTTCTTTTTATTCTCTATATCCCCACCTAATTTTTTTAAACTTAGAATAAATTTTTTCAAATTTCATGTTTTTGTGTTTTGTTGTTTTTACTTTTTCCATTGTGTGTGGGTGTGTTTGTGTGTTCTCACTGCATTCACAGGTTATATATATATATATATATATATATATATATATATATATAGCTTTCATCTGCTCCTGTTTACTATTTAGCCTTAATTTGATATGGTGGGGTATGATTATACATGGGTTTGAGATGTTTTGATCGTACATTTTCTTGTTTGCACCTTCGTTTTTATCCCTGTTATTGCCCCTTCTTCAGTTCCTTCCCCCACTAATGGCAAAATTTACTTGTTTCTTTAATTTTAATTCATCCTTCCTTATAGACCCATCTGCTACCTATCTCCTGCCTCTTCTCTGTTTACTTCTTTAAATATTTCAAACTTTTTTTTACCTTCCTACACTATTTTCTCTTCACTTAAGAAACTAATTCCAAAGGACAGTGGAATGAAGTGGACCTAACTGTCCTATGTTCATATATGAATATACAACCAGTGAAACTCCACATCATGCACAACCACAAGAATGGGATCCTAATTAGAATAAGTTATTTTCCATGTATGCATAATATGCCTAAATACACTCTACTGTCATAGATATCTAAAAAGAATAAATTTAAAAAGAAAAAAAGAAACTGTCCATCCATGAACACAGTAGAGCAATAAAGGAACTACATAACCCCCATTCTTGGGAAGACTGAGGCATGTTGGGGTTATAAAGAGTTTAGAGATCAGACCCAAAAACCAGTAAGCTGTGCTGCACAGTATCCGTGTATGGGAAAGAAGCCATCTTTCCCAGTGGCAAGTGCAGAGGACAGTGAAAGGAACAATTTTGAATCTGCAGCACTGGCACCCGACAGCTAGGGGAGCTGAATACTGGCAGACCCAAGTGAGTTTGACTGGAAAAACAAGCCAGGCAAATCTACAATGAATGACAGAGAGTGTGTATAAGTGACCAGGAGAAAATCAAGCATGGGAAGAAGTTACAAATATTGGTTGTGGAAACCTACCTGGCTTCCCCTCTCCTTCCAATTCTGCTGCTTCCAGGATAGCCTGAAAAGAGCCTGCCTGGGAATTCAAAAGGGCAAGGGTGGGAGAAATTGAGTTCAGAGATTAAATCAGAGACCAGGAATTATGGGGTCCACAGGTGACACAGTGGGCTAAGAACAGGCTCATCTACCACATGAGTGGAACCCAAAGTAGATAACTGAGTTGCAGTTTTCCAGTGTGGATCAACAATTGCTGGACCCTAAAGGCGTGCTGACTTAAAAATCTCCAGACCAATTGGCACCCAGTGAAGAGACTGAAGTATACCTGATACACCTGACCTCCAGGAGCTCTGCCTACTGGACTAACCCTCTCACCCTAAGCAATCATCCTGAGGGTGGAGCTAGCATCGTATTCCAGACAACCCCATGAACTGCTGAGAAGGGAAACTGAGAAACTTTCAAGCTCCAACAGAAATAATTGTTCATTTATTCATCAAGATCTTTTACTTTTTTTCTCTCACATTTCTACCATTTTTGAAACCAAATATTTTTAATGCATCAGTTTATTGAGGTCTGGGATGTCTGAATAGTATATTACAGTTTTGTTGCATATTTTTTATTTTACTTTTTTCTTTTTATTTTAGTTTTAATTTTATTTTTATTTTAATCTTATTTTTGGTGGGTACCAGGATTGAACTCAGGGACACTTGACCACTGGACCATACTCCCAGCCCTATTTTGTATTTTTTTAAAGATAGGGTCTCATTGAGTTACTTGGCACCTTGTTTTTGCTGAAGCCTCCCAAGCCACTGAGATTACAGACTTGTGCCACCATGCCTGGCTTAATTTTTACTTTATATTTTCTCTCACTTATCTGTTTCCCTGGATTCTCTCTTTCTTTTCTCCTGCTAACAGTCAAACTCTATTTACCCCTCTTTTACTCTTCTCTTCTCCTTTCTTATAAACCTACACCACTCATCCTACACCACTTCTGTTCTCTCTTTGTCCACAATTACAATTGGAAACCCTTTTCCAAACTTGTTGTTTATATTGTAGATAATCATTGAACACATAATTTCTGTTCATTGTGACAAAACCGTAGCAGTCTTAGTAGGAGTTATTTGGTTTAAGTCTGTATATTGTTTGCATTGGGTGCTGTTATTTGTCTTTCCTTAAAGGCAAGGTACTGGAAACCTTCAGAGACACTATAAGTCTACAGGGCAGAAATTATACTGCCTCAAAAACTAAAACGCTTCTACTCAGCAAAAGAAAACATCAATAATGTGAAGAGACAGCCTACAAAGTGGAAGAAAATCTTTACCACATGTACCTCAGATAAAGTCTTAATCTCTAGGATATACAAAGAACTCAAAAAACTTAACACCAGAAACACCCCAAATAATCCAATCAATAAATGAGCAAAAGAACTGAACAGACATGTCACAGAAGAAGATACACAATCCATCAACAAATATATGAAAAATGTTCAACCTCTCTAGTAATTAGAGAAATGTAAGTCAAAACTACTCTAAGATTTCATCTCACTCCAGTCAGAATGGCAATTATCAAGAATACAAGTAACAATAAATATGGTACATATACACAATGGAATACTCATCCATAAAGAACAGTGAAATTATGGCATTTGCTGGGAAATGGATGAAACTAGAGAATATTATGCTAGGCAAAAATAAGCCAATCCCCAAAAAACAAAGGCAAATATTTTCTCTGATATGCAGATGCTAATTAACAATAATCGGGGAAGGCTAAGGAAGAATAGAGAGGTACTTTGAATAGGGAGAGGGGAGTGAAGGAAGGGGAGGAGGTATGGATGTGGGAAGGATAGGAGAATGAAGGAGACATTATTACCCTATGTAAATGTACAATTACATGACTGGTGTAATTTTACATCATCTCCAAACAGAAGAATGAGAAATTATACTCCATTTATGTATGATGTGTCAAAATGCATTCTACTGTCATGTATAACTAATTAGAACAAAAAAATAATTCACAGTCTCAAAAAAGGGATCACAAATCCATTCACGGAAAATGAATGAAATTCCAGAGAAAGATTATAAAAAACTTATTAAAATGTGTAATGAACTGAAACAAACTAAGAAAAATATTGAGAGATCAAATATGGGAGATGAAAGAACATTTCAATAAAGACATGGAGATATTGGGGAAAAAACAATCAGAACTCCTGAAAATGAAAGATACAATAAAGCAAATTTAAAATTCTCTAGAAATCATCAGCAACACATTTGGTTGCATAGAAAATAGAACTTCAGGCATTGAAGTCAGGGTACATAAACTTGAATCCTCAGTATTTAATAAAGGAAAAAAATAGAAGATTATGATCAGAACATACAAGAATTTTGAGACAACATCATTAGGACAAACCTAAGAGTCATTGGGATAGAAAAGAACATGAAGATACTGGCTAGAGTATTGCGAACATTCTCAATGAGATAGAAAACTTTCCCCATGTTAGAAATAAGATAAATATCCAGTCACAAAATTCACACAGGATCACAAATAGACAAGGTCAGAAGAGAGACTCTCTAAAACACATTGTAATCAAAATGCCTAACATAGAAAATGAGGAAATAATATTAAAAGCTGAAGGAGAAAAACATAAGGCCACATTTAGAGGCCACTCTCAACCCAAAACAAAAAATCAAGAGCCTGGAATATTTCAAACTCTAAAAGAAAATAATTGCTGCCCATGGCTGCTACATGAAGCAAAGCTCTCTTTAAAAATTGAAGGATAAATAAAAACTTTCCATGATGAGAATAAATTAAAAAATTCATGACCACCAAGCCAGCACTATAAAAAATACTTAAAGGAAAACTGCAAAAAGAGGAACCCAAGACCAAACCTCAAAGCTCCTAAATAGATGACGATCACTATAACTAAATGAAGGTCCACACATAATTAAATGTAGCAAACAAAACAAAATGGCAGGAAACTACAAACACATATATATAATAACACTACATGTAAATGGACTAACTCCCCAATTAAAAGACATAGACTAGCAGAATGGATCAAAAAAAAATCCAACTATATTCTATTTACAAAGGATCTCCTAGACAAAGACACACAGACAATGAAGGTAAAAGGATGGAAAAACATACTTCATGCAAATGGAGTCAAATGCCAATCTGTAGCAAAAAATTCAAGCAAAAATTAATCAGAAGAGACAAAAAGGCACTATGCACTGGTAAACAGAACAATCCAGAAAAGATATGATAATTACAAACATATGTGCACCAAATTCCAGTGCACAAATTTTTATAAAAAAAAATCCTTGACATTAAATCTCAGATAGATCCCACTACAATAGAGATCTATTGGGTTATCAACTGGGTTATTTCAATACAACCTTATCACCAATACACAGGTCATCCAAACATAAAATCAATATATTCAACCTAAATAATAATATAAATAAAATGGGCTTAATATACATCTATGGAATATTTCAGTCCAAAACAAGTGCATTTATCTTCTCAGGTGCTCATGGAACCATTTTCCAATATAGACCATATTCTAGGACACAATGTATGCCTTTGCAACTATAAAAATAAATGATGTTATTCTGGGCATCTTAGCAGAATGTAATAGAATGTAACCAGAAATCAACAGTAAGACAAATAATAGGTACCACATAAACACATGGAGATTGAACAATATTCTTTTAAATGAATAATGGACCATAGAAGAAATGAGAGAAGAAATCAAGAAATTCTTAGAAACAAATGAGAACATAGATATAGCAGTATGAAAACAGTTCTAAGGGAAAAATTTACAGCACTGAGTGCCTATATTAAAAACAAAGATACCCCAAATAAAGAAGTATATACTCTTCCTCCAGGCCTTAGAAAAGGAAGAAAAGTCCAGGACCAGATGGATTCTCAGCTGAGTTCTACAAGACCTTTAAAGAAGAACTCATTCCAATACTCCTCAAAGTATTTATGAAATAGAAGAGGAGGGAACCCTTCCAAACTCATTCTATGAAGCCAATATCACCCTCATACCAAAACTCGACAATGACACATCAAGTATAGAAAATTTTAGAACAATATCTCTAATGAACATAGACGCAAAAATTCTTAACAAAATCTTAGTAAATCACATACAAAAACATATCAAAAAGATAGTGCATCATGATCAAGTCAGTTTCATCCCAGGCATGCAAGGTTGGTTCAACATCTGGAAATCTATAAATGTAATTCACCACATCAACAGGCTTAAAGTTAAGAACCACATGATTATTTCAATTGATGCAGAAAAAGCATTTGATAAAATACAGCACCACTTCATGCTCAAAACACTAGAAAAAATTGGGATAGTAGGAACATTCCTTAACATTGTAAAGGCTATCTATACTAAGCCCATGGCCAACATCATTCTAAATGGAGAAAAACTGAAAGCATTCCCTCTAAAAACTGGAACTAGGCAAGGATGCCCTCTTTCACCACTTCTGTTCAACATTGTCCTTGAAATTCTAGCCAGAGCAATTAGAAAGACTAAAGAAAGGGATACAAATAGGAAAAGAAGAACTTAAACTATCACTATTTGTAGATGATATGATTCTATATTTACAGGAGCCGAAAAATTCAACCAGAAAACTTCTAGAACTCATAAATGAATTCAGCAATGTAGCAGGATATAAAATTAACACTCATAAATCTAATGCATTCTTATTCATAAGTGATGAATCCTCTGAAAGAGAAATTAGGAAAACTACCCCATCCACAATAACCTCAAAAAAATAAAATACCTGGGAGTCAATTTAACAAAAAAGGTGAAAGACCTCTACAACAAGAACTATAGAACACTAAAGAAAGAAATTAAAGAAGATGGAAAGATCTCCCATGTTTTTGGATAGGCAGAATTAATATTATCAAAATGGCCATACTACCAAAAGTGCTATACAAATTCAATGCAATTCCAATTAAAATTCCAATGACAGACCTCATAGAAATAGAGCAAGCAATCATGAAATATTTTGGAGGAATAAGAGACCCAGAATAGCTAAAGCAATACTTAGCAGGAAGAACAAAGCTGGTGGTATCACAATACCAGACCTTCAACTATACTACAAAGCAATAGTAACAAAAACAGCATGGTATTGGCACCAAAATAGACAGGTGGATCAATGGTACAGAATAGAGGACACAGAGACAAACCCACAGAAATACAATTATCTCATACTTGACAAAGGAGCCAAAAACATACAATGGAGAAAAGACAGCCTCTTCAACAAATGGTGCTAGGAAAACTGGAAATCCACATGCAGCAAAATTAAACTAAACCCCTCTCTCCCACCCTGCACAAAACTCAATTCAAAATGGATCAAGGATCTAGAAATTAGACCAGAGACTCTGCACCTAATAGAAGAAAAAGTAGGTCCAAATCTTCATCATATTGACCTAGGTCCAGACTTCCTCAACATGACCCCCAAAGCACAAGAAATAAAAGAAGGAATCAATAATTGGGATAGATTCAAACTAAAAAGATTTTTCTCAGCAAAAGAAATAATCAGCAATGTGAAGAGAGATCCTGCAGAGTGGGAGAAAATCTTTGCCACACACACTTCAGATAGTTAATATCCAGAATTTATAATGAGCTCAAAAAAATTTACATCAAGAATACAAATAACCCAATCAATAAATGGGCAAAAAAATGAGCAGACATATCACAGAAGAGAATCTACAAGCAACCAACAGATATATGAAAAAATGTTCAACCTCTGTAGTAATAAGAGAAATACAAATCAAAACTACCCTAAGATACCATCTCACCCCAATTAGAATGTCTATTATCAAGAATACAAGCAACAATAGGTGTTGGCGCAGATGTGGGGAAAAGGTACTCTCATACATTGCTGGTGGAGTTGCAAATTGGTGCAGCCACTCTGGAAAGCAGTATGGAGGTTCCTTAGAAAACTCAGAATGGAACCACCATTTGACCCACCTATCCCTCTCCTTGGCCTATACCCAAAGGACTTAAAATCTGCATATTATAGTGATGCAGTCACATCAGTGTTTATAGCAGCCCAATTCACTATAGCTAGATTGTGGAACCAACCTAGATGCCCTTCAATAGATGAATGGATAAGGAAATTATGGTATATATACACAATGGAATATTATTCAGCCATAAAGAATAATAAAATTATGACATTTGCAGGTAAATGGATGGAGTTGGAGAGTATTATGTTAAGTGAGATAACCCAATACAAAAAACCAAAGGCCAAATGATTTCTCTGATAAGTAGTTGATGACACGTAATGGGAGTGGGGGGAGGTAGGGGAAGAATGGAGGAAGGATGGATTGTATAGAGGAAAGTAAGGGGAGGGGGATGGGGAAAGAAAGATAAATAGAATGTGACAAACATCATTATACTATGCATATGTATGAATATGCAAATGGTGTGATTCTACTTTGTACACAACCAGAAAAGTGATAGTTGTACTCCATTTGTGTACATTGAACCAAAAATAAATAAATATATTTAAAAAATAAATGTGGGAAAATAGATAGCCTTTTAAACAAATGGTGTCGGGAAAACTGGATAACCATATATAGAAGAAGGAAACTAGATCTCTACTTCTCACCTTGCACAAAAGTCAAAGTGAATCAAAAACAGAAATCACACCAGAAACTGCAACTGCTACAAGAGAATATCGGGTCAACACCTGATCATATTGGTACAGGCACTGAATTTCTTAACAAGAACCCTACAGTTAAAGAAATAAAGCCCAGTGTTAATAAATGGGATGGCATCATAATTAAAAAGTTCTGTATAGAAAAGGAAACAGGAGTGTGAAGAGAGGGTCTAGAGAATGGGCGAATGTCTTCGCCACCTGCTTTTCAGATAATTAATATACAGAATATATAAATAACTCAAAAAAGTATATACACACAATAAAGGGCCAACAAAATGAAGACACAATTCTCAAAAGAAGAAATATAATTTGCCAACATCTATATGAAAAAATGTTCAACAATCAGGGAAATTCAAATCAAAACTACATTGAGATTTCATCTCATTCCAGTCAGAATGGCAACTATCAAGAACACAATATTTTTTGATTTTCTATTTTAATTTCTTCATTAATTAAAGTTGGTCATTTCTTCTAATCTGTTTTCTAGTACACTACTTCTTTTTTCAATTGTCTAGTCCACAGTTTAACATTTCCATTGACTTTTTTAATTGAATTGTCTATATTTCTAGAAGTTCTCTCAGGTTTTCAAATCTCCTGGTCTTTTAAATAATCTTATTTTTTTCTCCTTTGTTTCTTTTATTTTTTGTTAATTCTAGATATAAACTGAAGTCATAATCCTTCCATATATACATACATATATGCATATGTATATATGCATTATAGCAAAAATAAAATATTTAGCTTAATTATCTTATATTTTGTTTTGAACACTTTTCATTTTAATAATTTTGCTTATTAAATGTAATTTCGTTGGTTGTGTTATATTCCATTGGCATGTTATAATTTTCTTAGTCATTCCCTGTATTAAGTATTTAAATTATTTCCAAACTTGCGATCTAATAAATATTGCTGCAGTGCCAATGGGAGAGAGAGAGAGAACACAAATAATAAATCCTGAAAGGAATGTAGGGGAAAGACGTACAGTCATACATTTTTTTTTTTTTTTGGTACTGAAAATCTAAAAATTAGTACAACTACTCCAGAAAGCAGTATGGATATTCCTCAAAAAATTAGGACGGGAACCACCACATTATCCAGCTATTCCAAATATGCTTGATATTTATCCATAAGCATTAAAATCAGTGTATTATAGTGATGCAGCCATTACAATGGTTATAGCAACACAATTCACAATAGCCAAATTATGGAATCAGCCAAGATTCTCATCAATAGATGAATGGTATATATACCCAATGGACTTCTACTCAGCCATAAAGAAGGATCAAATCATGGCCTTTGCTGGCAATGGATGGAAATGGAGAGCACCATGCTAGGTGAAGTAAGCCTGTCAGAACATTAAGGGTGGAATGTTTTCTCTCAATGTGAAAACTGGAAGAAAATAAGGGAAAGAAGATGGAGGGAGGATTAGATATTATAAAGATACGGGGAAGATCAGTGGAATAGGAGGAGATCAAGAGGAAGGGAGGAAAGGTAGTAAATGGGAGACAACGTGGAATGAATTTAACAAAAAAGGGGTTATACACACATATAAATGTACCACAGGGAATTTCACCTTCATGTATATGAAAAAGCACCAATAAAAAAATAAATGAGTGCAAGGAAGACCAGCAGACTAGAAGGAGGCGAATAGAGTGTGGGAGGAGGGATGAGAAAAGGGGAGATGGCACTAAAATGGAGCAAATAAAATCTGGGGCATGTATAATTTCGTCAAAATGAACACAGCTACTATGTCTAAATATAATGCTCTAATAAAAAGAAATAACTGTGGAATTTCAACACCCACTTTCATTGATGAACAGATCATTCAGTCAAAAAAATCAACAAAGAAATCAGTTAAACTGTACTGTAGATCAAATGGACAATAAAACATTCCATCCGATGACTGCAAACTACACTTTGTCTCCATCATTAAATTAACCTTTTTCTAGAATAGACTCAATGTTAGGCCCTAAATGATAGACAAAACAAGTCTTAAAAGATTTGAAAGAATTGGAATCATATTCTGCATCTTTTCTGAGCACAATGGAGAAACACTAGAGGTCAGCAATAAAAGTAACTTTAGAAAGTATATAAATTCATGGAGACTGGACACACTTTTGAATGAATAGCGGGTTACTGAGGAAGCAAAAAAGCAAATTTATAAACATTCTTGAAACAAAGAAAATAGAAATACAACATACTGTATCTGGTGGTATACAGCAAAACAATGCTAAGGGGGAATTAAACAGAAATGAGTGCCTACCTCAAAAAAATAGAAAGGGTTGTGGAAAACACTCAGTGGTAGAGCAGTTGCCTAGCATCTGAAGGCCCTGGGTTCAATCCTCAGGCAGGAAAAAGAAAATTTTAATAAACAACTCCACAAGTACAATTCAAGGGCTTAGAAAAACAAGACAAAACAAACTTAAAATTGGTAAGAGAAATAAAGACCAGAGCATAAATAAACAAAACAGAATCTAAAAGAAAAAAAAACTATACAACAGCTCATGAAACAGAGGGACTGGATATGTATCTCAGTAACAATGCACCTCTGGGATCAATTCCTACCTAAAGAAAATAATATCAACAAAAGTTAACACCACAGAAATACAAAGGATCATTAGCAATTATTATGAAAAACTATGTGCTAACAAATTGGAGAACCTAGAAGAAATGGACAAATTTCAGGACACATATGGACTACCAAACTGAACCACAAGTACATTAAAAACCTGAATAGACCAATAACAAGCAATGAAATTTCATTGGTAATGAAAAGTTCCAAACAAGTTAAAGCCTAGCACCAAGTGGTTTCACTAATGAAACTCTTCAAAACTCATTCTTTGAGGCCAGCATTACTTTGTTACCAAAACCAGAAAAAGATACAAGAAAGCTATAAACCAATATCCCTAGTGAATAGTTACAAAAATCCTCAACAAAATACTAGTGAATCAAATTCAATAGCATAATAAAAAGATCATTCACCAGGATCAACTTGGTTTTATCCCAGGAATGTGTAGATACTTCAACATATGAGAATCAATACATGTATTATCCTTCCTACCCCTATATCCCCTCCCCTCCCTTCACACTCCTCTGCCTAATGCAAAGTACCTCTATTTATCCCTAGCTATATGCCCCCTTTATTGTGAATTAGCATCTTCACATCAGAGAAAACATTTGACTTTTGGTTTTTGAGGATTGGTTTATTTCACTTAGCATGATATTCTTCAGCTCCATCCATTTACCAGCAAATGCCATAATTTCATTCTTCTTTAAGGCTGAGTAATATTCCATTGTGTTTCTTTATCCATTCATTTGTTGAAGGGCATCTAGGTTGGTTCCATAATTTGGCTACTGTGAATTGAGCTGCTATAAACATTGATGTGGCTGTGTCACTATAGTATGCTGATTTTAAGTCCTTTGGGTATAAACCGAAGAGTGAGATAGCTGGGTCAAATGGTGGTTCCATTCCAAGTTTTCTGAGGAATCTCCACACTGCTTTCCATATGGTTGCACCAATTTGCATTCCCACCAGAAATAAATGAGTGTACAAGGGTGTCCACTCTTGCCACTCTTTTCAACATAATACTAGAAGTTTTAACCAAAGCAAATGGTAAGAAAGAAATCAAAGGCATACAAATAAGAAGGTAGGAATTCATACTCTCTGTTTTCAGGTAATGTATCTCTATATACCAAAAAAACTAGATTCCACCAATGACTATTAGAAATTCAGCAAAGTGGAAGAATATAAAATCAATATACAAAATCCATAGATTGTCTGAACACCAATAATAATTTTTCTGAGAAACAAATCAGGAAAGTAATTCATTTCATAATAGCTACCAAAAAATGCCTAGGAATAAACTTAACCAAAAAAATGAGACCTCTCCAAAGCAGATTATAAAACATTGATGAAAGAAATTAAAGAACACGCGCGCGCGCACACACACACACACATCCCCAAAGGAAATACCTCCCATGTTTATGAATAGTAAGAAAATATTGCTAGACTATCTACACTCCCCAACCCTCTTTCCTTTGTCTCATCCTGAAGCCCATCCTGCTCTGCAAGGGATCGTGAACACACTAATCACAGCCACTGAGTTCTGCCCTCACCTCACATAGAGCCAGTCTTTGGTTGCCTTTCCTTGGGATCTGCTCTTTGGAAGTAGCTTCTGGTAAAGAGTCTGCACAGGATCAGGATGTGAAACTAGTGCTGTTGGGGCAAAGAATTCTGAGGTTCCAAAACCCAGAGTGTGGTCTAGAAGGAATGGTATGTTCTCTGAGTAAACAGGTCTCTTTGGTCATGCCTCTGCCTCCTTAGGAGGAAGTGAGCTAGAGAGCAGAGCAGGGCTTTCAGAAGCACAGGACACATGCCAGGGATGCCAGATTAAGATGTTATTTTCTACAAAAGAGGAAAAATTTATAATTTATCTTTTGACTAATTATTCAACCAATAACAAGCAATTTGTTTTCATTCCCACTGGTGGATCCCAAAACAGTCTTAGCAAATCACTTTGTATATTCAGTCTTTATCTTCTCAGCATCTTTGGCACTCATAGGGCAATTTAGACCTGGAAGATGTGGTGGGTACTTCTTTCTCTTTTATAATTGGAGGGAGAAGGGGAATAGATCAGAAGCTCAGACTTGGAGTTCTGCTTTCTGCTCTCTGTTATAATATGATGGGGTGCCCAGGATTGCTAAGGTGGTCACATATTTGCCTTGTATTTAAATCCCATCTCTTTCCTCAAATTATTTGCAGTAGTATTACAATTCAGTTCATTACAATTGTTTG